>JAQBSW010006391.1:0-49016 GCA_029291075.1 Eudiplozoon nipponicum | reverse complement strand
TTTACTAACTTTAATTTTTAAACATTGTGTGTCTTTATTTGATTGTGTGTGTGACAACCAGTCAGATTTTCAGTTTTAATTATATTTATTGTTGTTGGATCTTTCTTTGAATGTGCGTTAGCATATATATATTGAACGAATGCAGAAGTATTTCATCTAAAGAATCATGGAGCATTTACTACAGAAATGGACTAATTAGGGTCTCGTTCTGTCAGGAAAGTCCGTTATCTGCGAGCATATATTTGCAACAGGGCACACAGCCCATTTGAGAAATTGCGCAGTTCCACACAGGGTAAAGCTTGAAGAAAGATTATATGCATGCGATTATCCTCTTATGAAACAACAAACACACGGCCTAAACACGAATTGCGCAACCAAAAATTTCAATCGGATTTGGAAATTAATATAGAAAAAGAAGCTACGCAAACAGTATGTTTTTCATCATTAACAATGATAGAAATTACACAACAATATGAGTTATGAACATAGCAATCTGCACATCATTGCGTTGTTACCAAGAGGACAAAATGAAACTCAGATACGCGGCGAAACGGAGGACAACTGATGGGGAGAAAACATTCGTATAAATAGTAGCCAATAAAGAGAAAACTTGATCAAAGTTCAATCATTCAATAATAGAATGAAGAGATTTCCAACATCAATCTGTTATACAATGAAAATTATCCCTACACCACTCGGGCACGGACACAGTTACATAAGCATATGCAATCACAAGCTACACAAGCAATACAACACCAAAATGAAAAAGAAGTAAAACTGAGAATCAAACAAGTTGTGAAACCCCTAACAAAACGAAAACTAGGGATATATATAAATGAATTATATTAAAGTGTTGTTTAGTATTTTCTTGTTCATGAAAAAAACTTACTGTGTAATGTTTGATGTCAGTATATGATATATATATATATATATATATATATATATATTATAAACTTAACATTACATCAATTAGGAAATGCAATTCATCTAAAGGTACGGCTTCTTGCTTATTGGGAACACTTTAAATACTTTACAGTACTACAACGGAGGCAGATTTGCTTGAGAGTCTGCGAAATTTTCCAAAGCGCTACACGTGCCGCATTATATACTTCAATTTAAATTCATATGATATATTATTATTCTGGTTAGCCTTTCATTTAGATGGAACCAATTTTTACTTTTTTAATTAAAATATGATTCCGTTTTACCTAACTATGCGCGGACCCATTCTAGTGCTATTGCCAATAAAAATTTATACATAGAAACTATGATTTTTACAAGATCCGACCACACAAAATTTTGGAATTTTAGGCGCAATTTTCCGAAAATTCCGTGCAGGCCATGTATTTTGATATTGAGTCCAATAACTATTTTGCTAGATTGTGTATCTGGCTGGTAGACATTGGTCTCCGCAATAATATTTCTAATTGTTAACCAATGCGCCGACATCACAGAACAATATTTCAACTAATTGATTAAAAACGCATTGTTTGAATAATTTTATAAATGCATAGTATACTAAAGTCTACCGATTTAGGAGACAGATTATTCAATAATTTTGGTTAACTCACTAATGTTAATGTAGATCAATCGTAAAAATGTAAATCAATATATAACCCATAATTTATATTCTGTAAATTATTTTGCGAACAGACTAGGGCCTGCATTATTTTTAGTGTAAACATACTTATTTATGACTTTAGTATTCCTATACTTTCTAACCACAAAGCGTAATATTTTATTATCCAACGATATAAACAAAAGCAATGATGATTTGAAATGGCATGTGGACAGTAAACAATGCATTCTACGGCCTCACGTAACTAACGTAAATAATTTGAATCGGTGTATCTTATTATGATTAGGATGAAAGATAACATAATAATAATATTAATATAACAATAATAATAGTAAAATAATAATAATAGCATATAGAATAAGTAAGGTAGCAATAAAAATGGAAAATTTAGTTTTTTGTGTTTCTTCGACTTTCAGTTACACGACAGTCAAGTGAAGTAATTTAGGTAACAAATATTGACCAGTTCTGTACATAAGACATCCCTCGACTAAATTGCACCTTTTCTAAATGTCATAATATGCTTGGGAAACAAATTATCCATTAATCATTAATCGATATCTTCTTTCGCGTAAGACACAAAGCTAAATAAATTTATATATCGAGTTATCTTGCAAAGTGTTAAAAAATAGAATTACAATTTGTGCCATAGATGTAGCAATAAACTAATATTTATTATGAGCACAAAATAAAGGAAAAATAGACTACCCAAGTTACATTATTTCGTATATTAATGAAAATTGTGTGTAGTGTAGTGTGTGGCAGGGTGGCTCAGTGGTTAATGCACCAGGTTCCGAAGCAGACGTGCCCAAGTTCGAGCCCTGCCCACAGCAAATTCTGGCCAGTACATGATGAGTTTCCAGAAGGACGAAATCGGTCTACTGGATGAAGTGCCTTTTCTACACTATACAATTCTTAGTTTATAATGAAATATGTAAGTAATTAATGGGTCAGGTGCTTATATCAAGATCGCAACCTTGATTATAATAATTGTTATCACCTCCCGCGCAACCTATGTTCGTTTAATATTTAAATTGCCTGAAACAAGATCAGCTGAACTATGAAAATGGTCAAACATATTATCATGATCATTTTGTATAAACATCCATATATACATTATATTTAGTTAAAAATATATGACTAAAAAGTTAAGAGAAATAGGCACGAAAATAACTTGCCTATCGCTATATAGAAAGAACTAGGAATTTATGATTTTGTACGAGTTTGAGTGAGAATACATTAGTAGAGCACGTGCAATCGTGCGTTTCTTTGCAGTATTACACATGAATTTGAAATTAACTCCTCTGTAGTTAAAAGCATTAAACGATTATGATGTCGTTGTCATCTATCTGTGTAATATATAATGAAACGATTAACTGGGTTTCATTACGTAAACGTAACTAAAATAGTGGAATAATCATTTTTTCGATTATGCGCTTGATTAATAAGGCGTCGTTTAGTCAATAACTGAAGGATTTGCTTGAATCTAGAAGTTTAGATAATAAGAACTTTTATTTTTTTACCAGCGTTGTATTTTTCAAATGCCGAAAACTGTTTACATAAAGCCAAAACTTAGATGATTGCCTTACAACGGCTTCAAATTTAAGCCTTGATAACGCATGTCAACTGCCGTAGTTCATGAGCATTTCTTCATTAACCGTTTTATGTATAATAATCATCGAGGAATATGGAATAACATTAGATATTTTAATAAACCTTTGTGGTATAGCACACCTTTAAAGCAAAAGCTGATTAAGTTTATGCATGAACATTGTGTGAGCATTAACTATATACTAACTATTATCAAAGTAATTGTTCCAGTTTTAACAAAAATAAAATTGTTTCATTTTAATTTATAGGAATGAAATGACACTAGATCATTTAGCACGCATATTTTACACACAATTTGTTTTCTGAATATATATATATATATATATATATATATATATATATATATAGTCAGTATAAGATATGTGTTATCTAAGGTATCAAAGGAAATTCATCCAGTAGATCAATTTTTTTCTTATTTGCTATTCGTCAGGTAATATCGTAAATTTTCTTCGAACGTTGCTCAATCCGGGACAGATTCGATTCGTTTAATTATCTATAGAGACACCTCTGCTACAAAATATACGCAATTTTCAGTTATTTAACAACTTATATTTTGGATAATCTTTACATCATGTGGAGTCTATAAGCACTGCTTTCGATATAAAGTATTTATTATCCATATTTTCATATAATTAGGTATATGTTTAAAATCAACTTATTAATCTCCAAGAGAACGTAGCCTTGAATATTTCAGCTTCATTAAGTATGGGGTTGGGAATTAAATTAAAACATTTATTATTTACTTTCTTTGTTCGGATTAATGCGGAGTAAATTTGCAAGTAATTAATTATCCTCGGAATTATAACCTTTAGAAGTTAGTACATATTTTATGCAGATAATTTTTTTTTGTGTTAAAACTAAAATTTTATTTGCTATTTTTTGTATGTCAAACAAAAAAATGTATAAGGAATCAACGGCATTGCACGGATCTCGTTTTACCCGAAAATCAAATGGTTTACAAACCTAAGATAAGTTAAAGCGCAAATGTCAAAGCCATTATTGTATGCAACAATCAACAGGATACATTAAATTCGGAAACTACTTTCTGATTCTATTTCACGTCAATGAGGCTACCTTCCGGGATGTCAATTCGTTGCAAATTGTTAACTTATAGAATAAATCATCATCCGCATCTGCTTGTTTCGCATAGGTGAAAAGTGGTTGTGTCCTTTGGACGTTTTTCCTTCAGTGGCTTGCTTATGCTAATGATTGCTCACCGGTTCTTATACTTTGTTAGACGTTCAATATATATACGATGAACTGAGATGTGCAATTATGGGAAAACGCACTAAAAACGCATGCATTCACCCGCATAGAAGGATTGTAAAAATTTCCAGACAAACTAAGTAGTACGTGCGCAGAGGAGAAGCAAATTATCCTGTGCAAAGCTGTTCTGATGCATAATTCCATTAATGAATTATTCATTACTTCAATAGTAACAAAGTTAACAAAGCGCATTAACTACGCCTGTCAGTCGATGTAGCAAAACTGCATTGTCAAATGGTATGTACGGTACAGTTCACAACTTTCAAACGTCTGGAGTTGTCTGTATATTATTAATAATTTTTCATATACTATTTTAACCTGCGCTTTAAGCATTAATATAATACATCTTAAAATATAAATTTAGACTAATGTTAATGCAAGTCAATCGCTTAGTGTATGCTAAAAATTAATTCGCCTAATATTTAAAGTCCACAAATTTATATATTATGTTCATTATAAAAAACATGCTGGTAAGTTATTTCAGTGTTCATTACTTAATCCGAAGTGTACAGAATCGAATTCATAAAAAAATCAATAATTTAAAAAAAAAGAAATCTGTACTGGACAAAAATAAACAGGATTGTAGTTAAAGCAAGTCTCATAGTGAAAATTATTTTTGAAGTTCACTTTTTTGAAATATTTCTATAATCATATATAGGATTGTGTTAAACTAATTTTGTTAAATTGCTAGGTTAACCGTAAAGCAGTATATGTGTAAGCCGTATTACCAATCATGCTTATGCAAAATAATTAGTCCGCACAAAAATAAGAACAATTTTGTGGATTTGACCGCATTTATCTTGTGCGGGACAATTGATAGCACTCTTAGGTCGGTAAAATCTTGAATTTTAAACATTTTCAAGTGCTCTGAATTTTGGCCTCGATTGATGGGTTCTCATTTGTCTCTTCTTTTTTAAGCCTTCCATCAGCTGATTGTCTGAAAATGACGTTGGAACAAAATTTTCCATTGTTCTTTTCCGAAATTTTCGAGACCGAGTTTCCAGTCTCATCTTCAGGGTTGACACAATACGCACAGGAATAAAACCCAACTTGTGGCAAATGTGGTATCCTCATTCAAGACAGATATATTTATATTTACCTTAATTCTAAAATAATTTTTTAATTTTCTTCCTAATATCCGGTCTTCATACCTAGTCTCTAATACTTATATGTATACAAAAACTTATCCTTGTCTCCCTCTGCGCACACAACCACCTACAAACATATGTATATTGCTAAAGTGACATTTTTATTTAATAAATATAGGCACATTTAATGGATTGACATACACGCCTACCAATGATGTCTATATTTTAATTTCTGTTCCGGACGCATAGAAAGATCATCAAAATTTTGCAAATGGGCGCCCATGTAATCAAATGCAAACCCAGAATATAAAGGAAAGATTGTAAAACGAAGTTTAGTAACTTCGAAATAAATGGCCATTATCCACTTTGTTATTAATGTGTTTTTTCTTCCTAAGTATATATATATATATATATATATATATATATATATATATATATATACATATATAAGTATTCTATAATAAAGAAATCTATTTTTTAATCTACGGAGGTAAAACCGCTGTTCAGTGTACAATGTAGGTGCGCCTGCTTGATTATTGAAGAAGGAAATTTGAGCGCAATTTAACTTTAATAGGCCCAGCAAAGAGGAGAACATTTTTATGATACTCGAACACATTTTTGACAAAACACACATGTCTAGCTTTGTCAAGATTAAATATTTAGATTTTCCCGAAAACCATTAAATAAAACATAATCTTCATTTGTTATAAATTAAACAAATAATGATTTCACCTTGACTCTTTAAGAATGAATTACCTTTCTGTATTATTTAATCTTCGTAGATAAGAAATTATACTTATAAAAAATGTATTCGTTAAGCTGACGTCAATACCCTGTGTGTTACATTGTACCAGGAAAAAAATGCGGCTATTATCGTGCACAAAATCTGGAGATAAATATAGATTAGGAAATTGGAAAAGATGATTTTTAAACCATTTACGCCATTAATGCTTGATTTGAGGTAGCAGCGTGCACTAAATCTTCATTCCTTAATCTTATTACACCCTCACTGCTACCCCATTCAATTACTTCGTAAAACATAATAACACGTTAGCTTGAGTACACGACGTTCGTTCTCCTTTTAAAAGTCATGCATATAATTTTGTCGGAATTCCTACTGTCGCTAAACGTTTTAAAAAAAATTCCTATCATCCTTGCTAACTGCGTGGAAATCATGTATGATCTTGTTCTGGTTTTGTCTTCCTCAACTCCAGTACCTATCGATATTCTGCTTTTGGAGGTATCCGTTATATGCAGGGTCCTTGGAAATAAGGATATATTTTACAAGAGAACGTACTACGGAGCGGGGTGTAGATCTGAATTAACTGCCCTTATTATTTGCCTAGACAATTGACAAAAGAGAACCATAAAATTCTACGTTTGCAAAATGTCGTTAAGCCAAATTATTGCAGACTGCTAAATATATCAAATTAGATGTGTTTTCTCCTTTAGTGTGCATTCTATACCTCGATTTGAATTCAGCTATGAAACCCTTTATACCTCATTTCTGCTGGTAGATAATGAACCATTTACTTATCAAATTAATTCAACGAGATTGACGTAAAGACCAATACCTTAGTTATAACTAATTGAAGAGAATAGAAAAGCAACCGTCATTCACACGCAATGAATGATTGCTTAATCGCTTACTCGTCTAAAATAACATTATTAGAAAGTTGCTGTCGAAGTTATAGCGCAATATACTTCAATAAAACAATAACTTCTACATGTCAATTTCTATTCCAATCGCATCTAAATGAAGTACCGCAAAGGTAACAATTTCACTTTAGAAACTTGCAAACTTTGAATAAATTATGCATGAGCTTGGATATAGAATGTTGATTACTTCATCATTCTCTGTATTACTAATGCAATACATGCTTATACACATAAGCTAAAAAACAGTCTGTTATTTTGCAAGAGGTTTCCTCTGCTTGATAACCTGGTCTAATATAGAAATTTTGATAAACAAATTTGTGATAACTCAAATAATTTACTGAAATTATACATTGATAAGATAAAATGTTTTTTACAGAAATGAACTAGCCCAGAGAACAATGCAGTAATCACCAAATAATGATAGGATTAGATAAAAATTTAATTTGCATATTCAGCATCTGCGGAACAATTTAAAAACTAGCTAAATCCTCTGCGTGTATGCATTCACTTTAATAATATATTTCTGCTTAAATTTGTTGTATATATATATTATTTACATGCATGCAAATGTATACACACATAAGTATATATACATACATATAAATATATAATTATATATAAAAATACATACATATATGAATAAAATATAAGTAAAAAAATAAGTATATATATGAACATATATATATATATATATAACATATTTCTGCATAAATTTGTTGTATATATATATATATATTATTTATATACATACATATATATACACATAAGTATATATACATACATATAAATTATAAAATTATATATAAAATACCCATGCATATAAGTGAATAATATATAAGTAAAGAAGTATATATATGAATATAAATATATATATATATATATATATATATATATATATATATATATATATATATATATATATATAAGGGATGTAACACAAGCTGAATGTCCGAAATACTTAACACTGCTTCTAAAAAAAAAGTTTCGTCTAAACGTACACGTGAAATAATATTTTCTCTGAAATAGAGTTTTGAATTGTTGAGAAAAAATTTTTTTTCATTTATTTCGTCATAGAATATGTTGTAAAATATCTGACGTGTTCGAAATTTTGTACGTGTAGCTGCATATGAGGACCCATATTTATGGCTGATATATAACTTTATCTAGAGTATTGTCTCGGAAGATATATGCTAGTAATTCTGACAGTTTTTATTATTTAGACTTTTTTAATAAAGTAATACACGATTGCCGAAATCATACTTAACACGTACAGAAATTAATATAACCGCACTCACGGATATCAACTGCATGTATAAATTTAATTTCAATAATTTTAATGAATTTGAAATTGAATGGAGAATAAATTAAACTTTTGGAATTAAAGTTGATATAAAAGCAGGCATACAGAATAAAATTTTGAAAAAAAGTCATTTTATTTTCAAAAGAACTCTACTCGACTATATTTTAAGGTACTTGATATGGCTAATATCGAAGAGCAACGGATATTAAGTTGGATCGAATGGATACACTATACGATATTGAAATTGAGGACGGCAATATACATGCTATGGCATACAAATTTAGACACCCGCGCACAATAGACATGTATGGTCTTCTTTTGTTTATTAGCCTGAAAATAAAGAATATTGTAAATAACAGCTTCAGATCTGGGTAACAATAATTTATTCGGTCCTTCGAGAAGCACTTGATAATCTGCCTCATTTAAAATGTTATTTCTATAAGCAATGTGTTCAACTCCTCCATAAATCATGTTGATGAGCTTCAGATTACGAAAAATCTAACTGTATGTAACCAAGTACAAATTATAGCAAAAATAACGTCAGTCACTCGGACTGACGCGTTTCGAACTTTTATCGTTTTTATTAGAGCAGAACGACAAACTGATTGGCGAGGGTCAAACCTTCATAGTTTTATAAGAAATAAAACTTTGATAGAAGGCTTTCATTCATATTAGTTTTTAATACGTTGTACTTGACTGAAAATTATGGTTGCACAATTTCTATGCTGTCACAGAAATTGATCTTATTCAACTTCCACTATATGTATAAGTTATACAATTTTACAATCATTGACTGCGCTGGAGATGATAGCATTTATTTAAATCACGTTTTTAAGCTTGCTATAAGCACTAATTTTATTTTATTTAACCAGTCGCTCAACATAGTTAAACTTCAGTCAGTCACACGTACTGGCGCGTATCGATGTTCTATGCTTATCATTAAAGAACGACGGCAAACTGCCTAAGAATAATCAAACCCGAATGCATTTATATTGGAAAAAACTTTGATTCAGGGTTCTTACTTGTAGTTGTCTAGAATAAATTCTATCTGATTTGAAATATTGACTTCACAAGTTCGGTGCAGTCACGGGTATGAACATTTTGCATCTTTTGTCGCGTGTAAAAACCCCACTGAATGAAAATATTTTTATTGTGTGATTGACGATGGTAATTATTTATGTCAAGTTAGCCAGCTTCAGTTAATGACAAATACAGCTGAGTAATTTGTGCAAGTGACCGCTTAGAAATAATGCATCCAAAGATTCCAGTTAAGTACTGGAAGGGATAGTCACATGCCTAATTTTGCTTTCCTCATATGTATCTTATGCTCGCAAAGTGGATTTTAAAAATACTGACAGCAGGGAGGCTACGACACCGAAGCAGTCGTGCCCAGGTTCGAGACCTTTATGCAGAATATTCTGGACAGTACGTGAAATGTTCACAATAAGGTCGAAATCGATGTATATACACAGTGTCTAGTTTATACGTAAATATGCATTTATATAATAGGACTGGTGTTTATATAAAACCACAACTTTGATTAAAATAGTCGTTTTCATCATTCAGGTAATCAGAAACTATTTAATGTGTTTGGCTAATGTGGTAAGATTATCCCTTTTGTCTGCCGTATTTTGTCATAATGCACTTCATTTAATCTTCAGAATAAAGAAAATGTGTTCCGAAGAAATGCAATAGCTAAAACAGATCGTGCTAAAAATATCGTATAAAACGGGTGTACCGAAAGGCCTTTTTTAAGCATAAGTAAAACATAAACAAAGACAAAAAGTGGAGTTGTGTCCAGTAAAATCACAATATATTTAATTATCACTCTAAAATATGACATTCCGTTCTTAAAAATTTACTCCAACAGTTAATAAACTATATACAATTGAATACCTACTAGAGAGTTGATCTCTTCCATACAAATAACATACTAAATATAATTGTAAAGTATAAGCTCGCTGCAACCAAGCAGTCGAACTTTGTCTATTTATACATATGACAAATACATAGCCCGGTCGGTTACTAATGACGTGATTTGAATAGTATTTCTGACTAAACACAGATGGCAAAGAAAAACAAATTTCCGCAATTGCTGAACCTGTTATTTGGGAAAATTTCACTCTAAATTAAGATGATTTCGAAGTGTTTTCCAAGCGAAAAACAAAAATCTTTATGCAGCCTTAATTTATATTTAACTACACGAATCATTAATAAATTCAAATATCCAATAACTTTAAGTCTACTCATTGGCATTCAGGCAAAGAACAACACATTTCAGTAATTGCCGAACCCGTTATTTTGGAAAATTTCACTCTATATCAAGCCGATTTCCAAGTGTTTTCCAAGCGAAAAACAAAAGCTTTATGCATACTTAATTTATTTTTAACTACACGAATCATTAATAAATTCAAATATCCAATAACTTTAAGTCTACTCATTAGCATTCAGGCAAAGAAAATACATTTCCGCAATTTCCGAATCCGTTATTTGGGAAATTTCACTCCAAATCAAGTCGATTTCCAGGTGTTTTCTAAGCAAAAAATCAAACAGCTTTATGCAATCTTAATTTCTTTTTAAAAACAGGAATCATTAATAAATTCAAATGTACAATAATTTTAAGTCTACTCATTAGCATTTAGGAAAACTCAAGCCTCTACTAGACCAGCTTCAACAAAAATTCGATGGCAGTGGCAAAAACCGAAGGTAAAACTGCTGCACAAACAGCTTTACTATCATCAGTAATACCAATATTTCATAACGTGTGTGCGCTTTCCCAAAATGTAATTACACAAATCAACTTAGATTTGTGCATAATTTTATTTTCCGAAGTAAAGTGGAAAAATCATACTCATTATGAATTTGTAACAAGTAGAATATTTATGATATTATAGATGTGCCTTTCATGGCGTCCTTGGAGGTTGATGAAAACTTAATTAATGTCTATTTCTTCTTGTATTTGCTTTTGGAGGATATTTCGGCGTAAGTTTGACCGACCGTGTCCGCAATCTTTACAAATATTGCAGATTAAATTCATTTTGATGCTAGCTTCACTCAGAGGAATTACATTTACGATATTGCGAACCATACGGATAAAATTAATACAAAACTAAATTTAATAACATGCATAAATTTAGTGCAGTTTATGTTATCTATTTTGGCTTTCCGAAAAAATTGGCGTACCAAAAGTATTCTATCAAAGCCAAATTCAGTGTTACAGATTGATAATGCCATCTATATGCAAGCAGCGGATGTGTGCAACACTGTAGATCAACCTGTGTCGGCATTCAGTAATATGAAGGAGATTCGTATTAGACGGCTTAATTTACTTAGCTTTATTCGAATTAGATATAAGCTATATTAAACTAGGTCAAGGGTTACCTGATCTGTTTTTTTACTAACACAGGCTGATTTACAATTGTTTTGCTTCTTGAAGATATTTCGGTGACAATTTGTCGGCCACCTTTTTCCGTTCGCCAAGCATCACAAGTTTTATAGAAGTTTATTTTGTAAAACTCGTGCTGATGGATGAACTGAAGAAGACAGCCGATATTGGCCGCCGAAACATCTCCTAAAAAAGCAATTGGAATTTACACTTTGTTAGTCAAAACGAAAATCAGATAATTGTGATTAATCTAGTTTCCAATTTTTTTCACTCTTCCAGGTAGAGAATGATCGAAGATTGATACGAATGAAAATAATTTAATAGTTAGACAATGCGTTCAACCGAAAACATTTATGACCTTTTTAATGATAACCTGATGTATGTCAGGTACAATTCGAAAAGCTAATGCAAGAGTAACTAAAGAAAAAAGAAAATCATCTCGACTTGTTTGAAGAGTGATTATGTGAAGGATTGAGTTAAGTTTAAGGACTTTTTAAACTTTCCTAAGTACTTTTTGCGGAAATCTTTTGATTTTAAATGTGATATAGAAAAATGTTATCATAATAATATCTATAATATTTGGCATATTTATGAAAATGTTCCACAACTTATTTAGGTGTAGTGAAAAGGTATTTCAAATAAGTTCTATGAGAGAATTATTCAGTATAAATTTATAATATGTGACATATATACAGAGAGAAATGTTTGATATCATCGTAGTTATATCCAATAAATTTAAAATAAATAATATATATCCAAAACATAAAATAGTTTAACATTTTTGTGGACACATGGACAAAGGTGTATTAATTACGTTGTTTAAAAGTAGTCAGATTTGGCTAGGTTGTTTCGAGTGACAGAACTTAGCAATGTTGGTATTTTAGTAAATAGAAGGCCCTGAAATTATATAAGGGAGTCATGGCAGCTTGATCTTGATGTACTATTTCAGCTACGATGTGACGTATGTGGATTAGTAATTAGTACACGTGATGAAAGCAGAAATGTTATATGTTTATTAGAAATAAGTCTAAATGATATCATGTTTGGAGTGTGGGAAGAATGAATGTAGATCATTGTATAGATAGGTAGACAGGTAAGATAGCGTGAAATTAAACAAGTTGCCATGCAGATAATAATCAGGTAGGTTGGACAATAGGTGATTCTTCGTAAAGGGTAAATGATTCGAAATGCTGAACTGCAAGCGATTGAGGTAAATAGTAATGTTGATAAGTCACAGTAAATCACATGTTAATAGGCAGGAAGTTAAATACAGCGGAAGGGATGCAATTAAGAAAGTCAGGTAACAACTTATGTAGAATTCCTGTTTCATTGATATAAATTACCTGAATTTATCTGCTGTAAATAAAACGTGCTGGCTGATCATGAAATGTATACGTCAAATGAGCATTAATGGAAAATGCCCGTACGAAAGTTGTAGCGACGTATAATCTTTTAAAATTGATATTTCGTGTAATTGTAGACAAACTGCTGAATTTAGATAAAATTATGTTTTTAGATAATTATATATATATATATATATAATGGAAGGATTTCTAAATAGATATATATTGTAGGTAAAACTTAACATTTGTCGTATATATATATATATATATATATATATATATATATATATATATATATATATAATGGAAGGATTTAATGTAGATATATATTGTTTGTAAAACTTAAAATTTGTTGTATATATATATATATATATATATATATATATATATATATATATATATATATATATATATATATGCGCATATAACATTATTACTCTGCAGTAAGTACAATCCACTGGAGACTAAATTGAATTTGTCCTCAAGCATTAGAACGGCATATGCCACCACACTAGTAGTAAGTTAGCCTCTTCACTTAAGGTATTACAAAAGTCATCATAAAGTTACAAATACACGCATTGACGCAGCACACAGTTATCTGTAAGTTACCGATGGGCAATTAACTTGTTGGTCTGAATATACACCAACTCAAGCACAACTTGAAGCGCGCGTATAATTTAAACTCACACACTCACACACACACGCGCGCGCGTGGAAATGAACATATTTACGCGAAAAGAATTGTCTTTAAATGAATGTATGATTAAGATTTTCTTCGAAATATATCCGTATATTTATGATATAGAATTATTAAATAAGAGAATTACTGATTATGTATTTGCGAGGAGGATTAGTTGCATTTCATCAATATTCTAAATTATCCGACGATGATAAAATGATGATAAGATACCTCTATCAGCATATTTGTTTTAAATAATGATAAGAATATGCTAAGTTTTATCTAACGGTAGTTTGTATTAAATAAAGAATTACCTCACTAGACATAAAAAATATTCTTTGCGCTCTACATTTTAACGTCACTAAAATTTATATCTTAAAGCCCTCTCTTGTTGAATTGAAAGGTATGAGGTAAAATATATTGGCTAATCGCAGCTAATCGCCGACATTTACTTATATTCCCGAATACAAGTTTTTAATTAGCTCCACCTTCGCTCAACATTCAAGTAATTATTTTCGGACTTACATTAATAATAGATTAGAAATTGTTGCTTAGTAGCATAACATTTTAATCTTTAACAGTATCAAATACGATATTGAGACCCATCAATATATGGTAAACCGCGTGCGGATTAATTTTGAATCTGAATAGATTTGAAGTTGCATTCGATGAACACCGCAAGAGCTTATCATTTTATATAACTTATTGCTTTGGGTAGCGTTCAGAATATTTCCACGATAAAGCGGGCAATCTAACGAAAATATACATACTTTGCTTTCATTTGCATAGTCAGCTTTTGGAATATTAGTAGTAACGTTCTGATGTTCAAAATTAGAGAAAGATCTTCTCATAAAGTAAAAAATCCTGTCAAGTTTTCTCATCATGTATTTACAAACGAAATATTTTACATATATTTAGAAGAAACACATTCGAAATATTGACAAAGGAGAATGCATTACGATCTTGATAAAAAAATCTTACCTATGAAGTACATACATTTGTCAGTATAACATAAGGATCATATAGTTTGGAATAGGCTATTCATCTAGTCGACCGGTTTCGTATTTATTGGTAACTCATCACGTACTGTCCAGAATTCGCCTTGGACAGAGATCGAACCTGGGCACGTTTGCTTTAGTATCTGGTTCTCGAGAAATTGAGCCACTCTGCCGCACACTACACTACATTTGCTGTTATTTACTAACTAATGTTTCTTGGTTATCTTTATCTATTGTTAGAGTCCATATGGAATCCCTTTACACTTCAAGATTCAACTAACAATCTCCAATCCATTGATACACAGACATTACACACTAAGCATGTGTCAGAATAAACTAGGCTTTATATAGAATAGAAAAGGAAATTAATCCAGTTGACCGGTTTGTTTCTTACTGGGAACACATGACGTATTGTCCAGACTTTGGCGCGAACAGGGCTCGAAGCTGGTCAAGTCTGCTTTCGTATCTGGTGCTCTAGAAACCGAGCCACCCTGCCGCACAATACACAGCACTTGAGGTTATATATTGCAAAACCTGTCTGAAGTTTTAATATGTTGCGCAATTTTAGACATTTACTCTCAATTCGATTTGTCACCATGTTTAACATACATTTTTTAAAAGTAATCCATCGGCCTAGGTAAGTTGAACACGAGGTTACACAAGTTTCATTGTGTCATTTGAAATTATGTAAATTTATTCACTTGAGGGTACTTAAAAATCAAAGTGAGGCCAAAATTTATCTTCTGTCCGAAGAAAGGCTTATTCGCAATTGCATATGGGTATGGGACTATGAATAAATAAAATTAACTAACACCATTTTATAAGGCATTACAGGCCTGATTTTTTTAAATTTAAAACCGAAATGTATTTCTATAATTCACGGCAATTTGCTTTGAATATTTATCAAAGAATATGTAACATATATATGTTTTAATAAAATTGGTTTAGTCTTTGCATTAGATTAGAAATGGTGAACGCAATTTTAACAGTTGCATGTTTGCATGAGACTGAATTTACCGCTCGCAAAGAGTTAAAAGGCTAATAATGTGTATTTTCTAAATGAATTAAGAAGAAAGCTCTTACATTAACCAACTTTAACTTAACACATCTACGTCCATATGTATCTATCAAATGCTGCTACAATATTTGCTTATTTTTAGCGAACGCAATTCTAAAATGAATTATAGGACAACATTGGTGTCAATTATGATATTAAGGTGAAAACTATAAGCTTGTAGCTCATTTGTGAAAGTGCAAGGCAATAACTCATTCTTCTCTAATTTTCTATAATATATGAGGTTATTTACCACTAGACATGTTTGAAGATCGAAGACGATGCCCGTCGCGGCCTTCCGAAAATTTGTGCGATCTACTGTGCTCCGTTTAATAATTTTGCTGTTTCGCTTCAATCAAACCCATGGGGCTTAACACGATTTTTTCAGCTGAATTTATTTTTCAATACTGATTGTGTTATTGCTAATTGAATTTTGAATTTATTGAAATAATTCGGACCCGCTTCTGATATATTTCAAGTTGTTTGCTTAATTGTGTTAGACAAATAACTGCTTTTTTTACCTGCTATCATGATATCAGATAATATGAATGTTTTCGTATTATAACTTATTTACATGGTAGCACTAAGAATAAAAATGGCATCATGAAACTGACACAAATTTTGACAACAGTTGCAATTATGTATTGCACACCTATTAACAAATTAGTTCAAATAACATATTATATCTGTATATATATATATATATATATATATATATATATATATATATATATATATATATATATATGTGTGTGTGTGTGTTTTGTGTGTGTGTGTGGCGAAAGCTAAATGCAGTTAATGTTCGTGACTGCATTGAAATTGTGCAGCCGACATTTCCAGTCCAGTACAATGTACGCGAGACTACTAGAGGTGAGAGCAGCATAACTAATTTTGCTTACCATGTATATATACAATGTCGATTAACACACGTTAGTGGGTTTTCCATCGTACTCTGATGTTGGTTATGAAAGGTCGGATCGCGTCTGTGCGTGCGACTGGCCACACGTTAGTGGGTTTTCCATCGTACTCTGATGTTGGTTATGAAAGGTCGGATCACGTCTGTGCGTGCGACTGGCGGTAGTTTTGTTATGTTTTTCAACTACTGGTTAAATACAATGGGATTGTTGTTTATTTAAAGCTCGCAAACTTTATATAAAGAATAGTTCTAATATGAACAGAAGGATAAACCAAAGGCAGCATGAACAGAAAGTATAATCTCGTGCACGCAGGTGTTACAGCCTTTACCCACTATATATTTAGGTGAGTAATGTGGGAAATTTGGACGTTGCAATAGTTTGCTATTAAATATCCAGAGTCTGTGATCCCGTTATTCTTATTGGTGGTAGAATTTGTGATGCTGCACTTGAATTTGTAAACAGAAAAATGCGTTTGATGCAGGCCGTATTGATATAAGCAAATCATGAATGGCAAGTCATAAGCGATTGGGTTTGCTTAAATAAAGGTTTAGCAAACGAAGGTGTTTTGCGAAAGATTCAGTTTATCTGTCCATTTTTAACTGCAAGATAATGTTTTATTTTATCATCACGTGTAAATATTTTCCTGAATGTTGTCGGCATGAGTTTGTACGCAAATTATATCAAAGTCGGTTTTAAAAAAATAGAACAAATCTGCAATGCAAAAACGAAACGAAATATCCGCAACAAAGTGATAGAGAAATAATTTTATAAGACCGTTCTATAATAGCTATCGATTAACATATCTATTTTATATACGAAAGTCTGAAGTTTTGAATGACGTTCAGGTGGGCATCAGCGAGACCACAACATGTGAAAGGTAAACTAACGCTATGCTAAATTAAGTTTGAACGGAATACGTAGCATTTGGATTTAGAAAAAAGCGGACTAGCTAAGTAGAGAGAATATATATAATCATAGCGATTAGATATAGGCTTAGCAGCGTTGTACTGTGAATGTGTGTGTGTGTGTTAATAGGCCCGAGGAAGATACTGGAAATTAGCTACCAAAAGGTTGCTAGTCAACAAGTATTAAATTTTACCTCATTGCCAGTGGTTAGAACTAATGATGTGGAAGCCTTCGGAGTGAGAGGACTAATCAGCATCCAGCTACCACAAAGACGAAATCGATGCGTTCTTGGAAATAGAGATTAATCGGCTCTTTTCGGAACTGTTAGTGAAATTCTACCACCTATGAAAGTTAAACGCGAATGCTCTAAATGGAATGATCGCACTTCGTTATTCAATAAAACAACGTTTTTATGTTAGTTTTATCAACTTAGAAGCTAGATGTATATATATATATATATATATATATATATATATATATATATATACTTTGTTAGTTAATAAGCTGCAGTGTGTGAAAAATGGTTTTTTTAATTTACTCCATTATCAGTCTAAACTAACTGACGTGCATTTAAAAAAAATCGATGCTAACTTTTTCAACATATAGATACAGTGCGGCTGAGACATCGTTGTACTATAAAATATTAATTTAAATGTAACGAAGGCGAAATACTGGTCTACAACATGCTTAGTGGACATATGCGTAAACAACCAAAATCAGTACATTTAATGCAAGCGATTTTGCAATTCCAGAAAACATACCATGTTTTCCAATACGTTCCTATTTTTATTTCACGTTTTACTATAATCAGGATGTGATATTCATAAAAACAACTGGCCCATTAAGTACATGCATTCTTCAGTTTAAACTAAGAATTGTATTATGCAGGCAAGGCAATTCATCCAGTAGACCGCTTTGTCCTTATTGGGAATTTCTAACGTACTGTCCAGAATTCACCGCAGACAAGGCTCGAACCCGAGCACGTATGCTTCGAGCCTTGTCCGTGGCAAATTCTAGCCAATACGTTATCAGTTCCCAATAATAACGAAGCCGGTCTACTGGATTAAAAACCTTTTATACAATATAAAATTTTTAGTTTATACTGACAAATGTATTTACATAATGGGTCAGGAGTTTATATCAAGTTCGCAAACTTGATTAAAGGGGATGTTATCACCGATTCCGCAACCAATGCCTGTATAATTATTTGACATTTGCTGCTTTATAGGCGAGTTGGTCCATTTACTGGAACAAATACTACTCTTATGAATGAAATCGGGGTATTTTGCTAAATTATTTATTCACCAAAGTGAAATTGCGTTTGGTACAATATAATCTTTGCTGTGAGTGAATTTATTAAAGACCAACGCAAAGATTTTTACCTCCTAAACATTTATTTGCGCCATGCCTTGGACGTAATCTAAATATAGTTTTATTTAGAATGGAGGTTATTTTGGGTGAGGCATAGATCTTTTTTTCCAAATTCGTAAATATTTTCGTCAATCCTAATTTATTACTTACTAAAAATCTGAATAATTTTAATAGCTTATATAAGAGATAAATTTGAGCATGTTTATAATGTTCGAATTTATCAAATGTGCAGATAGAGAAATGTGTTACCTATTTAGTTGCACTCTATCAATATATTATTTGCTTTTATAGCATTTTCCTTTATGTCCATATTAAACGGTTATTATGGTATTGCGAATAAAGTAGCAAATTATTTCATATAGTGCCAGAAAGATATACGAAAGACATCATGAAAGCTGTGTTAAATGTAATGTACACATGGGTTTTGTGCATATTGGCGACTTATTAGTTGTAGTGGCACTACGCCTCATACCTGTATATATTAGGATAAAATGTGTTGACAATTGGTCGGTATGAAGTCCTATATGAACGTGTATTCAAGCAGTAATGAAGTAAACTTCGCATAGGGTCCTAGACAATGCGAATTCATTACCAACGAAATGTACATACTATCGATCATAAAGGTTATTAAAAAAATGTTTTCAATGATTTAATGCATGTATAGTACATCGCCAAAGTGGTTTTTTAGAAAAAGCTAAATTTCACCAAAAATTGGAATTTCAGCTATTTATGAAAGTTTGATATTCCAACATATCTGGATAGATTATAATAAGAACAATTTTCGTGGTAATTACAAAATCATACACTTTGACATAACATTTTTATGATGATCATTAAACATAGAAAAGCGCCAGATGTGGTATGGTCTGTGGTTTGCTATGTTGAATGACTTATAAGATAAACTGTAATTGTTGATTTTCTCTAGTAATTAGTTTTAAATAAAATATTTCTACAACCGCCCAAGCAATTATTGACTGATTGCTTGTATAAATTGCATATGTTTGACGTAAGCTTGAAAGCATGGTGTTCATGAAAGCATATAAATTGAACAAAAATTATTTACATCCAAATTTAATAAGTACAGCACTATTAGTTTTTAACATACACAAACTACACACGCATAGCTGTTTAATTCTCGTCAGTCAATTTGCCGTTGAGATTACGACGTCCCATTACGTGTGACCGCCGGTAATTTTTTCTTTCTATGGCCAGTTAAAAAAAATAATTTGCGTTAGTTTTAATTTTGCCAATTTGACTTAAATATAGTGGTGCTTAGGATTATAATTTCGCAGAGTTTGCCGACCATCCATTTTTAAAGGCATGCACCTTTCTTTAAACAATGGCCATAAGCAGAGCCAAATCAGAAATAATGTCTAGTGACATTTGTTGGTCGTATTTGATTTTTGACATAACTTTGAGCGGTTAACAAAAATTTCATTGGGAATGTGCTTTGAAATATCGATTTGATGCAATTTATTATATTGAAAAAAATCTGCATTAGATATTGTATGGGATGACTATTGTTAAAAACGGTCAGTTACATCTTACAATTTGGAAATCCTGTACTTGGCTGGATTCTACTTAGACCGAAATAATCTGTGCATGAGTATTGCATAACTTATTTGACAAACAAATTATCAGTAGAAGTTTGTTTAAGTGGAAATTCGGATTATCTCATTTCTAGTATCGAAGCTTACAAAAATACTTCATTGGATGAAACCGTAAACTTGTATTGGAACACATGCTAAATTTGAATTATCTACCTGTCATTAAACGTCAATCATGGCGAAGAAACTGTCTTTAGCATTTAAAAAAAACACATTAAATCAAAGCATGATTATATAACAGACAATCTTTTATAGATGCTTTGCAGAAAAGTATATCCTAATGATTAAATATATTAGTCAGAGTAATATATATTACTTCTAAAGTGCCTAAATCCAGTAGTTACACCTTTCTATCTGACAAACTAACACTTCGCACAATTATTTTATGCACTAAATACCTTATTCATGATATAGATAGAAATGCTAAAACGACTAATTATATTGGATTAAGTATCTAATAGCTTCCAGTAGAACAAACTAAATTTATCCTTAAATAAATATAAGTTTAAAAGTTCGGCATAGAGCTGAAGACGAAGTTCGTTAATTTAAAATTTATTTAAAATGAACAACAGGTCACTTTTGGCAGATAAGAAAGTTTATCCAGCTTCAACAATCACAATTTCCACAGAAAACTTTGAAATTATAGTCAGGCAACGCTTGTGCACATAATAATGTTACCAGAAAATTTTCTGTTTTAGTCAGTTTCCGTGTGTCAATTACCGAAACATTTTTATAGGCCGTCCGTAAAAGAGAAGATTTTTTTTGAGTTTTAATGTGTACATTGAAAAGTCAAGTATATGTCGTATGTTACTACAATATTTATTAAACGCATTTAAACTACTCAAAAATTATGCATATTCATAAATATTTTATTTTACATTAAACTAACTTTGGATAATCGGGATACTATATTTTTCGGATTACTGCTTTTCATTTATCTTAAGCGCGTGACAGCAAAATCAATCGATAGAAGAATATTCCAATACAACGAATTATTTAGTTTTACTGCAAGCAAACACACTGACCTACTAACAACCACGTATTTATAAAACTTGCAAGTAAACTAGTGATAAGCTTTATACAGTCGTTCACCTGATACGAATAAGTAAATATAATTTTTCTTGTCACTTTCTCAATCCACTTTAAATATCTTACATTTGTACCTCGAGAAATGTTTTAATATTACTCAAGATTTCAAGAAATATATTTAGATATTTATTCTCAAAAACATAATCAAATTTATCTAGCAAATTTTTGTATTGTAAAATAATATTTTAAATGCTAAAAAGCAATTTTTAATAAATTAATATATTGTATCTCTATCCCCGATGTCACGTCCGCAATTTTAAACCAGGCTTAGTTTGCACGTATGTTATGAATTTTATAATGAAGTTTAACTTCAAGAATTTGATCATCTAACTTTGGCAGTACAGACAATGCACTGCGCAAGATAAGAAGAAACAATTGTCACGTAGACCGGCTAAATACTGTTTGCTGCGAAGAACTAATATATATGCAAGTATGTATTAGGTGTTGCGAACCTTGTAACAAATTAGTTCAAGTGTGACCTTTTAACCACCATTTATTTGGTCAAAGGATATGGAATAATTGGACGGTAAAATCTCCTAGACGAATGTGTTAACCTGCAATAGTGAAGCTAACATCATATAAAGTCTACGACAATACGACTTCAACGCTAACTCATACTATATAATATATATACCGAGTCTGTAAAGGATACTAACACTATGGCTATAGTGTTAGTAACCGATACAACATTATTGTACCGAAAAGGTACATGGTACTAACATTATGGTTTCCGAGTCGGTACATGGTACCAACCTGATGGATATCATTTTATGCTATAGTTCACCGAAAATGAGAATAACAACATTTTCTGAACACCTGTAAATCCATAAACTCTGGCCTTGATCGATATAATAGATCGGCTGTCTGCCTATTTTGAAAACATCTAGTACTTGCCAATATTCGTCATGAATGGTGTAGTTTTCAACGCCCTTTAAGCAATCCCAAGTTGTTCCATAATTTAATAGCCGACTGGTGCCCCTAGTCTAACTTCCATACTGTAGATTATTATTCTGGAAATAAACGTCCATTATTCACGTTGTTATGAAATTTATAATATTCGAAGTCACTGGACATTTAATCTTATATATATATATATATATATATATATATATATATATAAGCATTGTAGTGTTTTTCGGCATAGTGCTTTGGATGTCTGGCTCAAATAATTGAAAAAACTAAACAGAAAATACAACAGTACGTAAAGGAAACAGTCGTTTTCCAATGTTAGGTTACTGGCTACAATTACATTACTGAAAATTATTTAAATAAATGATTTTTTGCAGGTATATTCTTGACTATACAACAAACGTTCGTGTTATTGCAGTTGAACGTAAACAAGCGGAGAAAATGCTCTTCAGACATTAGCAGTTATAAATCCTTTTAATACAGAAACGGAAAATTAATGCTTATTTGATGAAGACATGGATTAAAATAAAGCAGTCTGAATTATATAAGCTAAACAGAGCATGCACTCACGTTAATTCTCAGTCAGATGTAATGCAATGTGTGTAGAATACTTAAGGTTCTTCAATTTGCCATCGATTTTTTTACGTTTAGGCTAGTCTGCTCATTACTTTATATATATATATATATATATATATATATATATATATATATATATATATATATATATATATATAAACATATATATATATAGTGTGGATGTGAGTAACGCTTTTCATAAATGAAACATAGAACAGTTTTTTAATGTATTTTTAAAACATTCCTTTAACTCGTTCCCAAAGGAGTGGATTTGCACAGTTTCCTTATGTTTTAAAATAAGACCTATTTTATGAAAATTTTGCACGTGAATAATAAAAGCTGAATTCGCCAGATGTACATATGTAAATTGTATGAGCAATCTACAGATGAATATGCAAATCCTAAAAATCAGAGCGAAAATAATTTTGAACAAGTTTAATTTCAACGAAATCTTTTTAAACAAATGTAACAATTAAAGTTTGCAATTTTGTCCCTTTTATTTAAAATATCATGTTAAAAATGGCTTTTTGTTAGAATAATTTAATCATGTCAGATTTATTTTTGAAGAATATGTTCTTAATCATTATGTTCTTCAGTATAATGTTTTGGTTATTATTAACATTATCAAAAACGACGTTTAAATATTGTAATTTTTACAATGGCACTATTTAAAAATAAAATTTGATTCCTATTTTGTAGGCAGAATCCAGAAATTACTTACGATAGAAAATGCTAGACATTAGACATTTTCTACAGTATTGCAACTCAGGTTTCGCGCTTTGAGCTATATAATCACTTATGCCTGTTGTTGGGCCTATCCAGCCTGTAGATATTCTTTGGCATCGATTCTAACTTACAGTTTTAACTGATCATCAGCGATCTCTCCTTAAAAAAACAGACACTGTGCCAAACGGGAAAATTTAGTTGAATTAAATCATAAAAACAATTTATTATTATTATTATAATTATTAAAGTTTGTCGTCAAAAAAGCATTGTAAGAAGTAGCGAATGCATTTCCTGTAATATAGCAGTTTCGTCTCTATGGAACATTCATCAGGTAATTTCCAGTACTGCTGCTTCCTAGGCTCAAATCATGATGCGTAGGCTTTGCAGCTTTCCAAATCATTTACGTCGATGCACAAGCAATTTTCACCTACATATCCAATTCAACATTTTGGTGAGGCTTTCTTTTATGTGGATCCTATATGCCAATGCATTAGACCCAATGTTTACAATAGCTCGCATCAATATACCGGGAAAGTGCTACTGGTAAAAATACGCTGATAAAATTTAAAAAAATATATTTTTGGATTATATGACTCAAATATTGCACAGACTTGTAAATGAAAGTCATCAATTACACCATATTTTTCCAAATATTGCCCGTACTACGGCGGCCGTGCTGTAAACACAAGTTCATTTGCATCAGAGTCATGCAACTCGTGTCCACTTCGCCGCCTAACACAGAAACGCATAGTTGAAATTCACTTGATGGATTTCTGGCTTCACTTCGACTGGCTTCTATGTAGAATAGTCTAACTGGCCGAAAAATACGTTTGTCAGTTTACATAGTTTTACCACTTTGCTAACAAAATAACTGTATTGAAACTATAAAACAACAGGCCGATACTTCACAGTCAACCAAATAATAGCTTTACTTTGTGAAAGACGAAATAATCTTTCATACTAAATATTTTCGGATCATTTAAAAAATTAGCCTTGTTATTTCAAATTGATTATCTGAATGTTAAGCGCTGAAATATTAATTTTCTAATCCGCGAAATTTTGCTTAATAAAAATTCTCTGATGTTTATCAGTCAAGATTTTTAATTACACGGTTAAATGTTTGCCGTAAATAAAACTGCGTCATGCAAAACAGTCAGGGTTTTACTTTCAATTCTTCCAAACGTGAAGATTAAAATATTGTATGTTCAGTTTCAAATATTTACTTATGAAATAAGGAAGTAATATTCTTATTTTACACGTAACACCCTGAAATCAAAAGTGTATGTTACTTTTAACACTGTAGACCTTAATAAAGGAAAGTAAATTCTTAGTTCAAGGATAATATTAAAACGAACACGTCTCTCTGCAATTTTTTTACATACCATATATTTATTTCTTCCATTTTTTGACAAAAGTTTACTTAAAATTTACTACTTAAATTAGAAAAAATACATTTTTAATGAAACCATTGTTGTCCTGTAAATTTTGCAAAGTTAGAACGAATTTCAACGAATTGTATTTAACTAAACTGCAATTTGACAATATATATACGATTAAATAATCTATTCTGGATTGAGATGAAATAACAAGAAAACGATGTATATCGAAATTAACTATCCACTGTGTAAAACCTGTCGACTGAAATCACAAATCTTTTAATTCTGTAACGTTAATGAGTATTTGCGATATTTCTATTATTTTGTACATTTTAATTTAATATAACTGAAGATAAAATTTATTGGTTTATGGAATGTAGTGATACACAAGAAGTTGATTAATATTGAACAAATAATGAGATGGCTTTTGTAGCACGTAAATGGATTTTGACGGTGTTATTTATAACAAAAATTGACAAAGCATGAATTAAGGCAAATAATACAACTAATAAAATGATTACCTGATCTGCGTTAGTTAAAACGCAGATCAGTTAATTTTGATTAATCCAGTTTTGCATGAATATTTTAAAGAATTCCTGACACTTTTACTAGCTTCAGACTAATATTAAATTAAAAAAAGCATCCTATCTTTAAAACTTTCAAGAATATCGGATAGAATATTTTAACTTGAAAATAATCTACACAAAAATATCGGCATATTTAATAAATTTAATGGGTTGGTATTTGCTAATTGATTAATTCGCTCATTAAAAGACTTGATTATAATCCCTTCTAGTCTTGTTTTTCTTCATTGCGAAATTTACCGGCTTACTCACCGCTTTTTCGTTTTTTTATTTACCTCTGCGTTAAAACAATAAATTTGGAAGTCGTGATTAGAGCAATTCAAAATAGCTGAGTACCTCAAACAATTTCAACAGATTTCGTAAATTGAGGCCGGCATTTTATTAAAGAAGCATATTTTTAAATAAATTTATTCGAGATATCGGTTTTTATATATCAAATTGCAACCAATCTGCACACAAATGTTGGCATATTTTATTTATTAATGATTTGTTGTGTTATGAATGTCCTCTATGTTACAAATTGTTTCCTCATTGTATGACGAAGCGGCTTAATTACCGCTCATTTGCTTTACCAGAAATTAATCGCACAATTTCTGTTTTCTAACAGTATAATAAGGCGTAGTGAAGGTACAGATTTGACAGTTTGTTTCAGATATTGTATTTTGCAACCATTATCGACCATATTCGCCTTGATAGCATGAAAGTATCTCCACCTGATTTGTGTTTGAGCAAAAAATAATTTACGCCAAAGAATACCCACTCAGCTAGTTAATTATGAATTAGTGTTCAAAGACATCAGTTACGTTATTCAATGCATACATACTAAACAGCTCTGTAAACTTATTTACTCTGGCTTTAGCAAACATATCGACACAATAAGTTAGCAAATAAGGACGACATTTAAAATTATCCCCTAAAACTTAAGGGGTATAAATATGGTTTAGGTGTTAAATATTGTGCAAGAAAATCTCAATCAAAACTGTCTAAATCATTATTATTTATTTGCAGACCGTTTGACAAATGTAAAATAATAATATACGTAACTTTAATAGTGACATAAATCCTAATGGTAAAATTATATGTTATAATTGAGCAAAAAATGTTATTTATACGAGTACATTAGAATAATTTTTTTTTAAATTTTAATTATTAAAATAAACGGAACATAGTTTTTGTATTAATACATAAGTTCAAAATATTTGTACATTTATTTGCAATTCCATTATTTAAAATGAAGTACTAATACTTAGGTTATAAATTTAAAATATTTACCAATGCGTATAATAATATTATCTAACCAGTTAGTCATAAATAAGAAAAACGTAAATATTCCCAAATCGATACATTGAACACCTTTTCAGATATAAGTGTTAGCTATAGCTAAATTTCAGAATTTTGCTGCGAATGAATTCAGGTATTGATTTATGCATTTTGATTCCTTCACAAAATTTCGGAGTTTATTGGGATATAATAAGAATAGAAATAGAGTTTTTCTCACTTATCATTGTATATAATCAATAATTTAGCAATCAATTTCGGAACACACCAACAACATAATATATTTATTGGTAGGATTTTAATAATTATTAATTACTAGGAATATGCGTAGTTGTTCGCTCGAATGAGTATTGAAATAATGTTATATCCCTTCTCCAAGCCTTACATTTACAAGTGTATTAAGATTTAAAAGGACTTTGACACAAAAAACATATAATTATCAATAACGTTTTAATAAATAGTACTAATAAAATTTGTTTTCTTCAAAAAAACAGCACAAAATCGAGAAAAGTTTAAAAGGATTTATGCAAGGAACACTGAGCAGTGTGAATTTCCCAATTTTTGCCTTAATTCTAATAAAATTTACTAATATTCTTTAGTTTGCAGTTTAAAACGAACGCAACTGCTGTAAAATTTTGTATTAATATACGAAAATCATACTTTGTAATCTGAAAATTGTATTTATTATGTAATTTCTAATACAAATAAATTAAAGCATTTTAAAACGTTGACCTGTAAAATGGTATTGTGTCACATACTTATTTCAGTATTTCTAGTTAATGAATTAGGAAATGCCGCAATGTTTCGCGAAATATAATTGACATTTTTCTATTTCATTAGTAAAGCTGTTAAATTTAGAAACTCCGCGAAATAACTTTTTAAAATATTCTTTGGACACATATTAATGCCATATAAATTTACGTTACATAGAAGTCTTGTTATTTAAGATTTTTTAACATATAAATGAGTAAATAAAAATTTTAAATAATGCGCATTTTGTTACTTATTAAAAGGTATTCAACAGTTTAATAAGAATACAATTAAAGTCATTGAATTTTTATTATGTGTTGCGCACCAAGTAACAAATTATTTCAAATATGATCAGAAGGTTAAACCAAAGACATCATAAACGTGAAGTATTATCTCATGTACACTCGTTTCGTGCTTGCTGCCGACATATCGATAGGAGCCGGTATTGCGCCCTTTAACAACTATATATTTGGGTGAGGAATGTGGGATAATAGGACGGTACAATCTTCTAGACGAATGTGTAAACCTGCAATAGAGAAGCTAACCTTATATAAACTCTACGACAATGCGATTTCAACGCTAACTCACTCTATATAATATATATACCGAGTCTGGAAAGGATACTAATACTATGACTACTTTGTTAGTAACAGATACTATCATTGTAGTACAGAAAAGGTACATGGTACTAACACGATAGTTGCCGAGTCGGTACATGGTACCAACATGATGGATATCAATTTATGCTATAGTACACCGAAATTGAGAATTACAACTTATTCTGAACACCTGTTACTCCAGTAAATCCATACACTCTGGCCTTGATCGATATCATTTATCACATTTCGCGGTAAGCATGACATCATTGAATTCAATATATAACAGTTAAATACTGTTTTTTTTGCGGAGAACTAATATATATGCAAGTATTTATTAGGTCTTGCGAACCTAGTAACAAATTATTTCATTTGTGACCAGAAGGATATACCAAAGGCAGCATGAACGGAAAGTATAATCTCATTTACACTCGTTTCGTGCCTACTAAGGACTTATCGGTAGGAGCCGGGAGTACGCCGCCCTATATTCCAATACCCCTCACCCAAATATATAATAAATAAAGGGCGTAATACCAGCTCCGACTGATGAGTCGCCAGTAAGCACGAAATGAAAGTTCACGAGATTATACTTTCAGTCCATGCTTCTGGTCATATTTGAACTAATTTGTTACTAGGTGCGCAACACCTAATACACAATTGCATATATATCAATTCGTCGTCCAGTCAGTATCAAAGTCATTCAATAGGTGGAATTATGTTTAATTAAGAGTTTCTTATTGGAAGTTGATATTTCATCATTTAATAATAAATCATGAATTTTTTTAAAAAAATTATAGAAGTTTTTTGTTTAGTTGCGCTTAATTTAAATGCATTTCATTAAATATATTAAGATTGTATTTAATGGGTGCACAGGGATTGTTTTTAAGATCACCCTTGTCAGGTAAGGAACCATGAGGAATTTGTTGAAGTACCTAGCCTTTTCTCTTCTAGGCCACCCTGCATAGGCAACTATATAAAGTAATTGGCTGGTTTACCATAGGGTCTAATGCAGTTCTCTTTCTATCTTATGCTCTGTTTCGTCTTTAACGAAAACAATAATTTCGTTCGTTTCAAAATCAGATTATTATCATTTAGGAAATATTCAAATTTTCTTGTTTAAGCCGAATTTAAGTATAAAAATAAATATTTACATAACCTCTGATTTTTTTGTAGTTGATCAGCTTGTTTCATTTATTTTTCGGCTTATCAATAAAGTAAATATGACTTTATTGACAGACAAATTAACCCTCTCAAGTCTTTTAATGCATGTGATTAAAAAAACAATCTTATGAATTATAAAGTTATTTAAAAATTGTTTAATATAGTGATATTTATATACAACATATTGCGTGCATAATTTAGCTTATTAATTGCATCATTTTTTGGCTAACATGTAACCAGGTGCCTAGCATGAGGCGGTGAACAGAATTTGGATTTTCTGTAAAAATCTGAAAAAAATATTGTCATTATTAATCATAATATAAAGAATCGTATAATTTTCTCACAAATTTGATTAACAGAGCACAAGATAAACGTACAAATTTAAAAAAATATTTAATAAAAATAATCTCAGCAAAATAAACATTTTAGACATTTTTGGTGTTGTTTGGCATTAATAGTATATTTCTCAATGCAATTAGTAGGCAAAAATAAAACAAAACATGATTTTCAAGAAATAACGACATATTTTTTGATTGTGTTCCCGTGCATAAGTAGTAACAAATTTCTTCAAATACGACCAGAAGGATAAACCAAAGTTAGCATGAACGATAAATATATCGTAATGTGCACATTCATTTCGTACTTACAAGTGACTCATCAGTAGGAGCCGATAGTACGCCACATACTTATTATATATAATTATAGCAATATATATATTAGTATTAGTATTAATATTAATATTAGTATAAGTATTAGTATTAATATTACTTTTATTATTAATATAAACATTAGTATGAGTATTAGTATTGGTTTAGTATTAGTATCAGCATTAGTACTAGTATTCTTACGAGCGGTATTAGTATTAGTATTAGTATTAGTATTAGTATTAGTATTAGTATTAGTATTAGTATTAGTATTAGTATTAGTATTAGTATTAGTATTAGTATTAGTATTAGTATTAGTATTAGTATTAGTATTAGTATTAGTATTAGTATTAGTATTAGTATTAGTATTAGTATTAGTATTAGTATTAGTATTAGTATTAGTATTAGTATTAGTATTAGTATTAGTATTAGTATTAGTATTAGTATTAGTATTAGTATTAGTATTAGTATTATTAGTAGTATTAGTATTAGTATTAGTATTAGTATTAGTATTAGTATTAGTATTAGTATTAGTATTAGTATTAGTATTAGTATTAGTATTAGTATTAGTATTAGTATTAGTATTAGTATTAGTATTAGTATTAGTATTAGTATTAGTATTAGTATTAGTATTAGTATTAGTATTAGTATTAGTATTAGTATTAGTATTAGTATTAGTATTAGTATTAGTATTAGTATTAGTATTAGTATTAGTATTAGTATTAGTATTAGTATTAGTATTAGTATTAGTATTAGTATTAGTATAAGTATTAGTATTAGTATTAGTATTATTAGTCGAAATAATATGAATAATAATATTATATTTTATTATTTGTTTTAATTTTTAAATAATATTTTGGTTAATAATCATAAGGAGTGCGCGTACATATTTCAATAATGAAGTGTATTATAATACTTAGCGATCAATATGTCGAATCTTCAACTTTATATATATTAACCCTCTGAATTTTACTAGTAATTAAATTGTCTCTGCACAGAGTAAATTATAATTGTAAAAAAATCAAATCCTTTATTCTAATTAATTTATTTAATAATTAATTAGAAAGATTTTTGAGTGGATAGATCTAAGCAGATCTTAAATGTTGAAAATATTTCACACAAGATAGTTTAATCCTTAAAAACTGCGGTTGGCTAGGGCTAATTGAAAAATAGGGTTTTAGTACTACTCTAGCAACATAATCGAGCATATATGTGCTGCTGCGAAGTCAATCTCTATTATGACATTTTTAAAGGTAACTAAAAGTGTCGAATCAACCGTTCAAACGCTAACAAAGGAAATAAAATCAAAAGTAAGCAAACTAATATTGAAAATTGTTGAAATCAAATAGAAATTTATCGATGTACTCACTATAAATAAATGCCACTGGATTTAGGCGATAAGACAAATGTGTTTATGAACTTTTTATACAATCCAATACAGTACAATTACTGAGAAATTACATTCATTCTAAATGTTAAATTTTACGAAGTAAAAAATAAATAATATTATTCTTTTTGAATAATAACAATGTGAAAATATATTAATATTATTATTGATACAATCTTGAAATGATTGAATTCTAGCAAAGCTATTATTCCTATTTTTGTTCGCATCGAAAGGTTCAGAAAACCAATTGGTGTGCACCGCAGGACTTTTTCTTCGTCAAATAATAAAAATCCATATAAGGTTTATTTGAAAATCCTCCAAGTTAAAGTGGAATATTTTAAACACCCTTAGATATTCCCTGAGATATATGAATAATAAATTTTAGAAAAATTTTAAAATCATGCCGAAAACTAGACTCACTGGAGATTTTCTAAGCCAACATTAATCAAAATTATGATTTTTCATAAAAGAAAAGAAAACTAGTTATTATTATGCATTTTCAAGCACACGGCATTCCTGTTCATAATATATTACCATTTAAAAGGAAAATATCACTTGTGGTTTTGCCTTTAAATTGGAAACTAGCCAAATTAACCATCTAACTTATTTTTAAATAAATAAATCTGCTATTATTCAGTTAAAAAAGATTATATAATTAAAGTTTAACTTCAACCATATTTTTGAAAAATATGTTAGAAGCCAAAGTATTTTTTTGTCTGCATAGATGGAGACAATTGTTGAAAGGTTTCGTTCGCTATAATAATTCGACACTGATTAGACATGCAAGGCATTTATAAGCAATTAACTTGGGTAATAAAAGAAAATAAATAATCACCAAGTTACTGGTCGGATATTACACATTAGCTACATGCAACGTTATGTGCTATATATTTTCCTGAATACATACGTGAATTAAATTTATCTCTGCGGATTATATTTTGCCATAAAATCTACCAGTACATAATTTACAGATCAAATAACAAATTTGAATTTAAAACATTTTACATTGCTACTACAAGTCCGCCCAATTACTTAACCAAATAAATAGAAAATAAAACATTAATTGAAGTATTTGCAAATTTGAAACAGATCACAATTTTTATGTGTAAAGTGCAACTAATTAAAATTTAGTCTTAATCATAGAAAATAAACTTTCGAGCGGATGCCAGGTTTCCTATACTTTATGAAGTAAAAAATTTATCAGTTACGTATTTGTATGTTTACCCTTAATTTCGTAATTTAACGTAAATCCTCTTGGAATTTTCGAAAATATAACTTTCTAATTATTGGTGTAACAGTGGATAGATGAAAATGTTCACCAAGACATCGCTTACAGAGAATGTCAATCATTCTCCTAGTCCACTTATCTTCAAAAAAATACTTGAGTAGGGTAACCATTATTTATATATTTCAAATAAGCTTAATGTTAACTATTTTATCATATATTTTAACTCATTGTGCTCAGGAGAAAATATGTTGCAAATATTGGTTAAAAGGTAAGTGAAGCTGAAACTAGACACACCACTGACTACTGACAGCCACATTCTTAATCAATAATAAGAACATAAATTAATAAAGTAAACAATACGTAAGCATCCGAAAGCTAGGCTAGTTTCTGCAATTCCAAATCATTATGAAGATAGGTCAATCACATCATTTGATTCTAAAATTACATGCTGAAATTTTATAAATTAAGAGCAATAATTTTTAAAGTCTGTACCTTAAAAATTATATCATTTAACTGATAAACGATAAAAATATAGGCCAAAAATTAAAAAAGAAATTAATTTTTTTAAATGGAATTTAAAAAAATTGTTCAATAGGTACATTCTAAAATTGAAAATAGAACATATATACTGCAAAACAATTAAAATGGTCTATTTAAATAATAATATTAATAGTGATTAATAGGATAAGTATTTGTAAAAGGTGTGGTGGATTGTTAAGGATTTACGTAAAAGAAGACAAATGTTAATTGTTATAAATTGATGAATACAGAAAACAGCACAAATACCGGTGTTTATCTTTATTAGTAAATATACTTGCTTTTCGAATCAAGCATTAAAAACCAAAAAAAACTAGCTAACACTTTCGTAAACTAAACCGGCAAGCATGAAATATAAACCGACCATGTTATCAAACAACTCGCTTTCAACGGTGTTTCAAACTTCCCTTCATTATTGCGCTATTGTGAAACAGGTTAAACAAAGCAGGATCAGCATTTATTTCAAGTTTGAAAATTTGATTTAAACTGTTATTATCACCAACCATACACAGTTTGATAACTTTTCTCAGCAGTACATTTTTAAAGTGTTTTAAATAAGACTCCAACTAACACTATCACAATTTCCTATTTTCTCATTTAAATGCATTAGAGTGCGCATGTTGGGAGGCACATAAACATAGTAATTTTGTTGCTAAATAATTGTCTTGAGCTAAAGTTAACAACTGAAACACGTGGAATTTGTGAAAATTTCTCAAATTTAGCAAACTGCGCCAGTTTATACGTTTACCAAGATTTTCTCACATGAATTGTTTATACTTTGTTCTTTGCCTCTGTTTCAATAGAATGTATTTAGTGAAAGAATAAAAGTTTCCTGTCTTGTGTCGGACAGTTGTTACGCATTAATATAAGCTGAGTTTATTTTTTACCTGTTTCGCTGCGAAAGCCTGTTTGATATTCTCTACTTAAATCATTTGACTAATAAATTGAGCCAAAATGCTGTTTAGAGTCTAACTAACACGTATTTACATTCCAGACATTACTTTGCCCAATAATGGGTAAACGACTTTATTTGCACACTCCTATTAAAGCAAAAGCAGATAAAATCAATTTCTCACAACATAAAAAGCTTTTAATGCAACAAATTTCATTCTCATGCTATCACGGAATCTGCTGCGGATGTAATTTATATTTGAAGGTCCTTAAATGGGGCTTAAGAACTAATTTAAATCAAAGGAGCAAAAAAATGTTGTGTTAGTTAATTTGGATGTTTTCTCTAATTTAAATGAGATAAAATACAAGAAAAACTTAGGCTGGTCATAAATATATTCAAATTTTTATTTCCATTACAGATGATACATACATATGTCTGAACGAACGAATGCCTATAGAATGGTAAAATATTGATGCCACAGTCAGTTCTCTACAGTTATCTGTCGTCTTTCTACACCTGTGGATGTAAACACTGTAGAATAATCCACGATAAAAGAGATTTTACACGCTATTATGACGAGTGCTCTAGAGTGTTAGCGGCTAATGATAATTCGTAAATGATATATTTGTGAAACTTATTTTACTTGATTATGAAATGATTATCTTATTGAGAATCGTCAGTTTAGGCGATGTATATCTATAAACTATCAACGGTTAGGCGAGCGATAATGAATCAGGGAAACGATTTTCATATAAATATCAGACCCATTATGAAAATATAGTTGTTAGTATAAACTAAGTATTGTATAAAATTGAAAATGGAATTCATCTAGCACACAAGCCTAATCCTTACTAATAACGCGTCATGTACTGCCAAGAATTTGCAGTTGACAAGGCTCGAAACTGGGCACCTCTGCTACGGAAAAAGATGCTTGAACAACTCGGCTTTCCTACCGCTATAATGTAGAATAATGTTTTTATATCAAGGTCACAACCTTGATTTAATTAAAAGTTCAATTTCTTTTTCCATGCTGATTTGGATTAATCCGTGCAGGAATATCTATTTTTAAACATCAAATATCGATATATATTGTATTTAAAGTTTAGCACAAACGATCAACATAGACCTGCAAATTGGTTAAAATAAAACGGCATCTATATAGTTCGTGCAATATAAACGTTTAAGCCAGAGAGTGAAACTATTCCATTAAGAATGGTTATTCTGACGGTATACTAGTTTTTGGCTGAGCTTAAATAATCTCATCTGCATAGATAAGTTTTATCTTGTGCATCTAAACAAAACGTTTGAAATGACAAATATTTGCACTAGAATTGCGTGTTAAATTTTGCGCACCTAGTAATAAATTAGTTCAAATAGGACCAGAAAGCATGAAGGAAAATTATAATCTTGTGCACATTCGTTTTGTGCTTACGGGCAACTCATCAGTAGGAGCCGATATTACGTTCTATACACAGTATATATTTTGGTGATGAGTGTGGGATAATTGGACTGTATAATCTCCTATACAAATTTGTAAACCTGCATTAGTGAAGGTTATTTCAAATTAAGTCTTTGACAATGCGACATAAAAAGCAATTCATTCTATATAATATACATATCAGTCTGTAAATGGTACGAACACTATGGCTATTATGTCTGTACTTGATACCAATATTATAGAACCAAAATGTACATGGTACTAACACTATAGATTCCGGCTCAGTAAATGGTACCAACACAATAGATTTAAATTTATGCTAAGATTCAACAAAATTGAAAATTACAATTTCTGAACACCTGTTTCTTCAGAAAATGCGTTAATGTATCTGTTTTATATTTACACAGGAAGCCGAAATCAAAAAAAAAATTATAAAAATAATAAATCATATTGAAATGAGTAAAATAAGTCACATATTCAATTAGGCATTGTTCTTCACCATGAATCACAACTAATACGTGCAAATATTAGGTTGGATGTAGCTACATTATTAAATTTTATTTTTTATGCAATCTAATCCATTTCCGAAATATTGTGCACTATAACAGGATCTTAATAAAAATTTATAGTGTTCAAAAAAATTCGAAATTAATCTTCTAAGCGTATTTGCTGCGTGTTTTACAACATTTAACGTAAAGAAAACCAAGTAAATATTTCTAACAAAGTGAACATTTCATTTAATAATTTTACCTGTAACAATTCTATATACGTCTGCGTGGATGCTAGAAGTATGTGCACATAATAAATAAAATTGCGAAATAAGTCACCAAACTTTGAAATAATTAAATGTTACTTACCATTATACAACATTATAAAAAATTAATTGAATTTTGGTTAATGAAAAATGGAAATATTAAAAAGAATTATTTTTTATTAAATCATAGCAATGATTGTTTTGAAAAAAACTGAATTGTGTAGCTAGTAATAAACATTTGGCCAGTGTAGACTTTGTCTGAACATTTATCCTTTTAATGAAAATAATTAATCAATCCTACGCTTTATTTGCTAGCTTACTCTTTTTTATCCATTCATCATGAAAAATTTGCTTTACAGAATTGAATAAATAAAGCTGAACGATAAATAAAAGTTCCTACTCTGTTCATAATAATTTTTGGTAATAGCCCGTATAATGAATAAGAAAATGGCAAAAATGTAAGCAGAATAAAGCAGCTAATAATGTTACATTACTATGAAGCTCTTCATGTACTAAATCAAATATTGACTAGGTTTGCGTTGAATCTTGCTAAATGTAGGATCAGTTTGGTATCAATATTTAATATCATTGTATTTGGTGTAAGGTTTGCAATTGTATATAAGTAAAACCTGGATTTTGATTCTCCTCCTATAATAGCATAGTATCTGTGGCTTTCTATTTAATATCACACTATTTTATTAATCTAATAAATAAAGATTCTATATGAGGCGTAAAATTATATGTAAGGGCGTCTTGTTTTACAATTTCCTTTTGCTTCGTAATTTGTAACACTCAATAAATATATCATAATGAGTATTGTCAACATGATGATTTGAATAAACAAATGACTTCTTGGATATATAGTAATTATGGCATGTATTAAACAAAAATTGATTTCGCGGGTGGTGGTAACAATTCTTTAAATCAGGTTCGCGTGCTTGAAGTAAACAACAATCCCATTTTATTTAACCAGGCCTCGAACAACATAACAAAATGACCGCGCATGTATTGTTGACAAAATTAACTAGCAAATCAATTTCCAAAACAATTCATTCGATTAGTTCACATATTATAAGCTGACATCATAAAATAAAAAATAAATTGACATACATGTAAATGAAATGCATTATTTCTTGCACGTTGATTCTCCGCGATTTTCAGTCGCGAGTTGTCGCTTTGGCATATACTTAATTTTTCCATATTTCAGACTTCATTAACTGCATGGAAAACATTATTTTGACACAATTCAGTTTGTTAAGGTAAATTCACGCGTTACTAGCGTACTCGATGAAAAACTGAACAGATGAGACTTTTAAGGAATTGTAAAATGTTGAGACATAAGGATACCCAACAGTTCTCTGTTTCTGAAACTTTGACATGTTTACTTAAAAACACTAAATATTTTAAACTTGTTCTTCGCTACCGCAATAATGATCGAAACTACTCGTTTGCATTGCAAAGTCTAACTACTAGTAGAATGGCAAATTAATTTCATGTATAATAAATTTCGATAACAATTTGATTAACTAGTTGCATTGGAGGGCGGTGAATTTACTGTTAATTCACCGTTCGATTAGATTATATTTATTCCGTACTTCATCGCAGAATGCTACCAGTATCGGATAAATATTTATCAGCATGATTGCGTTGTGCATCAAATAGATGAACCTGAATAATTTTCATTCAATAAAAATTTAAATCATTTTCAAATTTGTGAAATGCAAGTATTTTAATATAAATATTTTAAAAACAGGATTTACCGTTTAAAAAAACTTTTCTCTTTATAATTACACATTTTTATTTCCAGAAGACATTACACACCATAAAAGTCACAAGTGGAATAATAGAATATTAATTTATATATATATATATATATATATATATATATATATATATATATATATATATATATATTGCTAGGCGAATAATTAAATTCTACTTCATTATTGTAACTTAAACAATGCAAACACACACATATATATATATCAATATATATATATATATATATATATATATATATATATGAGATGAGACATACATATACATATATATATATATATATATATATATATATATATATATATGACAATATGCTTTAAATATCTACCTGTACACGCATACCGCTTTTAAACATGCCCTTGTACAAATTTATCAGGTAAATGAATTACTTGTCCTCAGCGAATTATAAAAAGTACGTTCGGCATTATCGTTTAGAATGCCGAATAAATAATACAACGAAGTTATGTCAACATCTGCTCTGTCCTATTTAATTGATGCAGCCTCGCAGCTTAAGAACTTCTACCAAAATTATGGCATAAACATTTGTGTCTTTTTGGTTTCATTTGACCTATTAATTAACTGTTAATTACTACAATGCAACAGCCTTTTAAATAAGAAGGCATTCTTATATCGGGGAGATCGAGTTAATTCGCGCTAATTTATCGCTTATTTAACCTAGCAAGCTAGCCGTAAGTAACTGAATACACATATATATATATTTATATATTAGCAGGAAAATGAAATAGGCCAAGGACAATTTATTGGTGGACATAGTTACAAAGATAAATTAATAAATTTCGATATAGCTTGAATAAAATGAGTCTGTAACTCATTGTGTATATACAGGTTTCCGTTATGGCTGACTTTATTTCGCATCTTGTTTGGAGTAGGTGACTTATTATATATATCTGTCCAAATTATTTATAATCACCTAGCGCGAAAACATATTTTTTGTTGAATTTTGGTGAATGTACCTCCGGCTCTTTATTTGTCATAACTGTAAATTGCCAAAGTTTGTTTAATTTGTAGCTTAATTATGGATTCTGTCTTTTACTATACGTTAAATACTGTTTGTTGCGAAGATCTAATATATATGCAAGTATGTATTAGGTGTTGCGAACCTAGTAACAAATTAGTTCAGTTTTTACCAGAAGGAAAAACCAAAGGCAGCATGTACCGAAAGTATAATCTCATGCACATTCGTTTCGTACTTACTGGCGACTCATCAGTAGGAGCCAGTATTACGCCCTCTAACCACTATATTTGGTCGAAGAATGTGGAATAATAGGACGGTATAATCTCCTAGACGAATGTGTAAACCTGCAATAGTGAAGCTAACATCATACCATACGTGTCATTTTGCATTGTTTCTCTGTACATTTTCCCTATTTTTCGGCCTACATTATTAAGTATTCTAATTTTGACGCTAATTTTAAATTGACAAATCTTTTAAGCTAGGGCTTTCTGTGTCTGTTTGCTTCTAACTTTAATTCGTTTGTCGAGCAATAAATTGTGCTAATGGAATATTTAATCGTTAAGGTAGAGCTAATACTATTGACTGTAGGTGTCCTACAATTTTTCATGTATTTGTACGGCTTTGCTTTGTGTAAAATGTGAAAGGCTGGTTTTACCCAACATAGTGTACCTTTTTGTATATTATGTGCAGTAGATGTTTATTAAATTAAGTGTTGTAGCATTATAGTGAAATTTCTGAACCTCGTACTAATAGGCTCAACGTTTTTATTTATAGACAAAAAGAGTAAGGGTAAACCTTTTCACATTCACATATATTCGTACACCGAGCAACAAGGACCTTCGCTGAACTGTAACACACTATAAGACCAAAATATTTTTTGCCTGATCACATTTGATGAGATTCAAAATGCATAATAAACAAGCAAATCCAAAAACATCTGTACCTAATTAAACATCAACAATAACATCAATAACATCAAATTCAGCAATAATAAACAAGAAATAAGAAATGTAATTGCCTCAAAGTAAGGCACGGCGGCCGACATTACGAAGAAAAAAAAATTTGTTGTCGCTATTTACGCATACTTGGAAAAATCAAATTCAGTAAAAAAACAAGCACGCAAATAATAAAAAAATACATACAGATTATAAAGAAACAACTATAGCGTATAGAAGAAAGAGCTTCATGTCAAACAATAAAAAATAAATACGAAATTAAATGTACATTTTAAACTTCTCGCCAGGATCAAAATAAAAATCACATACACATAACAAATGAAATACACCTTCACCAATTTCACACGTTCATTTGTATAATTGTGAATATTCAAATTGTAAGTAATATTTCGTCTGGCAAGGCTAATCGCGACATTTTGTTTAATGAACGAATAAATTTGATCTTGTCTTTTCAAGGAATGCATTTTCGTGTTATGGAAAGATCACTTATTTATGAATTAGAATACTGAGTCAAACATATGAAAATGGTACAGGTATAAATTAAGATGGGAAAACATTAAAGAAGGCATCGCATTTGCTAGAATGGTTGCCTGCATGTTGGCCACAAATAGTAGTAACCTAAATTTCCATGGCCGTGATTTGAACCCGGAAACATTTAGTTCAAACTTATGCAAATTATTCCCTATATCACAACAACCGCGCATTAAATTCAAAATTAGATTTTAAAACAAATCGTGCTATTTAAATTTAGCAATTAAATACCTGTGTATGGGGTGCGTTTAATTGAATTTGCATTTAAAGCATATCTCGATATGCTAAGTAATATCATAATATGTCCGATGAATGCCAGTCTGCTCGTTTTTCCATCTTATAATTATTAATTATTATTAATTTAATGGTGAATTCAAGTATCATAATAAGAAAGCAGTGTATAAAACGGTTTCTACACACCACAGAGTTATTCTGATACAGACAAGTAGAAATAGACTGCTTATCAGTGATTTATGAGTAGATCAAATATAAGTTAGAGCTCTATAAAAGTGTAAAGTGCTAGCACTAAAATTACACATGAGCTAGATGACATCACGTTTAAGAAATGCAGCAAAATAGTTCAGCTGAAAATAAAATCATTCGTCAAAACTTTAATGAAACTGGAGCATAAATAACACCGAACGTATGATGAACAACGTTCGTTATTTGTATTTAGGAAATTTGTATTCAGTTTGAATTGAAATAAAATGAAATTGATTTGGTCAGACAGTGACGCGTTTCTCAAAAACAGGTTCACCTTAAGGAGTGAAAATTTCTTTAATGATTTTTATACGATAATCTTTATTTCATTAATGACTTTAATCAAAACTTTATACGCACACCAATCTTAAATTTCTTAATACTTTGAATTCATTTCCAATTCAGTTTCTTCAGTTTTTTGTAGAAAAACTCTTTATGGGTATATTCAATTTTTATAAATCTGCAACCAGCTCACGTTTTCAAACAATTCAATAGGTTAAATTTGTTCTGTTGTCGTAAATTATTTTATTAATAATAAATTATTTTAAAGTTCTGTTTGTGTATTATCTTCTAAACCTATGAAAACATGAATACATTGATAATTATTCGAATTAAGCATTGTTATTTCTTCACATTTAAAAATATAAATGGCTTCTACTAAAGCATTGTTGTAGGGAATTTCTAAACAGGGACATGTTTGAATGAATCAAATGAGGCCCAATTAGCATTTTGTAGACAAGTGAATGTCTAGAAAATTGAACATATGCTGAAAAAACATTGATTCATATATAAATTTTTAAATGTGCCTGTTCAAGTGCAATTAACATAAACTTACGTTGACATGTGTTGAATAAAAGTGTCGAATGGAGAAAAGGCAATTAGCAATAAACGTGTTTTAATAACACTCTTGTTTAAATGTTAATACAGCGTTGAATTGTGACTGATATAGGCTGAATGATTGCATTAATATTAATACCGTTACGCTTTGCATGAGTCAATCAAAAACTGTATCTTAGTGAGCCACAATATGACCGTTTTCACATTATTATTTTTAGATGAAATTGTTATTGTATAATAATTAAAAAAACATGCTATATATGTGATAAAAGCCCTAAAATTACCGTAGTCTTGTTTTTCGTGCCAGTTACCTCTCTGGGGGTTTCCCTCTTATGTTCTGTTGAGTGTATTTCCGACGCATATATTTGAAATTAATGTGGCCGTGATGGGACAGTAGATCTGTCTTCAAAAAGAGCAAGGCAACTGTCTGTTATGGAAAACCTTCTGACATCATTGTAATAAGCGACCGAGGTAGACTGAATGCATAGCAGAATTTATAAATTTAACTGGGCTTGGCCAAAAAATTAAGGCTAGCAGACATTAAAGTAAACATTGAGAAAAATATGTAAAATTTCAAAATATGTAGCATTATCTGGTGTTTACAAATTGGCGAATAAGTTTGGACATGAATTCCTGTATTTTGCTCTGACAAAGTGAATATTGAAAGCCACTTAGAAAAAATAGGTCAACAGTAAAGAATTTGAAAAAAATTTCTTTTACGAATTATTGATTGCACGGGTGGTGGTAGCAATTATTTAAATCAAGTTTGCGAGCTTCAAGTAAAAACCAATCCCATTGTATTTAACCAGTCGTCGGACAACATAGCAAAACTATCATCAGTCGCACGCACTGACGCGTTTCGATCTTCGATGATCATCAACAGAGTACGACGCTAAACTGACTATCGAGGATCAAACCGCATTGAATATATATGGAAATCAAAGTTAGATATGCGGCTCTCACCTCTAGCAGTCTCACACACATTGAACTTGTATGCGAGACTCCTAGAGTTCAGAGTCGAATATCTACCTCTGATTTCCATATATATTCAATGCGGTTTGATCCTCGATAGTCAGCTTGCCGTCGTACTCTGATGATGATCATGGAAGGTCCAAAAGGCGTCAGTGCGTGCAACAGGTTTAAATATGCAATCATGTACCTTAAGAACAAAAACCAAATTATTTTTTAAGCAGACAAAGCAAGGTTTTACAAAATTGTCTATTACATCTTATGTCTATCGAGACAATTTTTAGTTATTATATTTGCAATCGTCGGTATTACTATTTTCAAATTGTTAAATTCACGATATTTAAGAGCCGCATTCATACAAATTTTCTAAATACCTATAAACAGGAAGCATTGCAAGCTTGTAGTTTTTGTCTATAACTAATAATAATTTGAAAATTTCAAAATTAACATAAATTTAACGAAATTAATTTTATAATGAATAAATACTGGAATAAAACTAAATTAACGTTTGGCTCCTCTACCAGTTAAATTTGCCAGTAAGACAGTTCAGGCGATGATAAATGCCATAATAATCAATTAATTTAGAACATTTGTGCGAATAATATTTTTGAAGTTCTGATGTGATAAATTATGAGATTGATGCTGTAGGTAGAAATGTAGCGTAATCCAGAAGAACCAACTAACTCCTCCTTACTGTCCAATTATTTAATGACTAGAAAGTTATTCCAGGAGTATCGGTGTGGTGTTAATTATTTTTTTGTTTAAATTTATTAGAACCTACTCAGAGCCTTTCAGGAATATGTTATTTAACTGCTCGAAATAAACGTGTGTATTATACGATTGTAGACAAAGACATAAAATATGCGCATGATGAAAATTTGTTCATATTTCAAATTAAAATTCATAAAATTGTTACTTCTCCATTTCAAAAAGGCTCAATTTCCGTAATTTTTTTAGTTAATCAAGTAAATGGAATTATATTCTACATTAAAATAGTCGAATAGAAATTTGGCGTAAAGACCACTAGTCAATATATTGGATTCTATTTGTGATCATTTCAAACTGTGACGCGTTTGAAGATTTATCTCTAAATAAAAATAAAAGTGGATAGTTAATATCGACCTGCACCATTTCTTAAGCATCAAAAGGGCACATTCATTGTTGAAATCTTTTGGTTAAATTATCTCCATCTTTGAAACCATACTGTTGGTGCATTTCACTGCTTGGGCACATAAAAATTAAAATACCCGATTGAAATTTTTTAACTTAATGTCAGACTATATCGCCATAACGATGAGTTTCTCGGGACATGTTCCTTCTGATTAGACACACGTATATACCTAAATTTCAACTTATCTTTTCTATGGCAATTGAATAATTCCTGAATTGAAAATGCATATTTGCTTTTATCATCAATTGTAAATATAGCAAATATATGACTTTAATCATTCTAAGAATGAAAATTTGTGTGATTTGCTACGTCTAATTAAATATTACCGTTTTTAATCTGGGAATTCAAAGAAATAAGTTATTTTGCCGTCGGTTGACTGAAAGGGTTAGTTTTCATTTTTGAATATACAGTGCGTATTTATTAAAAGATGTGCAGACATTAAGGCACAGTACATGCCGTGATAGCAATAACTTGAAATTTCAAATGGAAAATTTCTCTCGCATGTAGCGTCGGAACCAAAGACCTAATTAAGACATTGTTTATGCATTACCTAACCGATGTCTCCATAAACAAAGTTGCTTGTGCAATTACAAGTATGCATAAACAGTTAAACTATGTCTGTATCATTTATTTGGACCAGCAAAGGTTAGTTCATCAGACGTGAAAGCAAAACACCGACAAAAATGGATAATTGGACAGGAAAAATAAACGTCAGCAAAATTTCATTGATGCCAAAAGCGATTTTTTCCAGTTATAAGTGCCCAATACAATCAAGATGATTGATATTTGCATCTACCACTTATTGTCGCCCTTTGCGTCTAAAATGTTTTCTTCACATCCCTACTTCAATTTACCAAAATTGAATGATTTATTTATGAATAGGCAAACAGGACATTTGGATATTTGAAAATTTAAGTGAACGACATTTGCAATTTTTACATATCGCTTTTCCAAAGGAAATTAGAAAACAAATTACATATCATGAAGTGAAAATCGGAAGCCATATATTGAGTAGTTCAGGTATTGATTACGGCTATGAATGGTAGCACAAGAATTCAGTAATTGGAAGATCGATTAATATCTTCAAGTAGCACAAAGACTCAGAATGGCGCACTGGGAAAATATACGTTTGCTTCTATAAATTATGAGTATAATCCATTCTGTTGGACGAGGTCAAGTTAAATTCAGCCTAAATTTCACTTGAACGAAATATTTCCAGACATTGTTGTTAGATGTCAAATTGTTTCTTGAAATAAGATTACAAATTTTACAAGCCAAAGCAAATTTTTCATTAGATTGTGCGGTTTTTTCTATAAATTTTCACATTTAACTTCGAAATTTTAAAAGTTAAATAGTTAAAATAAAGAAAGAAATACTTTCGAATTTTTACTTTGTTATTTTTTTAACTTATTAGAACAATACTAAATAGCTTCGTAGAAGGGAAAATCTTATACCCGTTTTTATTGATCTAAGACATTTTAAGAATAATAATAATAAGATGTTGATGGGGAATAATTTCTGAAAGACATATCACTGATTTGTCAAGTTGAAAAATCAATTAAAGGTGATAAATTGTCGACAAATTTCATGTTAGAAGCGCAAGTTTATTTTAATTTTAATATTGTAAGATTTTGTATGTTCATTTCATACGATTTGGTATCTTTATGTTGGTTTGCGGTGCATGATTCCGATTGCTATTTAAATTGTTCTAAATAGACACAATGAATTAATCTTACTTAATTAGCTCACCGAAACATCGAATTTTAAATTATTTAGTAAAGGCTCTATTTCACTAATTCTAGGCGGCCGCTGTTTTTCACCTTATTCAACCTGCATATTAGTTTCTGGTAATTTTTCATCAAAGGTTTCTGCAGCCGAGTATATGGACAAGGCATACTGGCGCTTTTATTTAAAGTTTCTGTTATTGCATCATTTAGGTCGTTTTGTAAACTACAAGGAGACGGCTAGCAGGTGTCGTCCATACGGTTCTCCAGAAATCGATTACGGCTTCAAAATTTGAAATTTGTTAAACAGCGGTAGAATCGTTTAGCACATTCAACTTACGACATCCCCGAAGAAAATTTTGACATAAATGGCATTGCATAAGATGGCAATTAGAAACTAATAATTATGTTGCATAGGAATTGATTAATGCTATATTTGATAACAAAGCAATTTTAAACTATACTTATCAAAGGATGTACTTGAGGTAGCACGGCCGATGCTATACCGCACCACACTGCTTAAAAAATGTTATACCATATCTTTGGAACACTCTAACAATTGAAGTAACAATATTTCGGGCCTATGTCTCACGTTGTTATACTGCAAACATAAAGGGTAACTTTAAATGGCCAGACCACCATTAATGTCGAATCATTTGGCAGATTAAGCAAGTCTCCTGCATTAAACAGACAAATTAATGAAGTTAAATACTGTTTGTTGCGGAGTTACTAATATATATACAAGTATGTATTAGGTGTTGCAAGCCTAGTAACAAATTAGTTCAGTTGTGATCAGAAGGATAAACCCAAGGCAGCATGAACGGAAAGTATAATCTCATGCATATTCGTTTCGTGCTTACTGAAGATTTTCAGGGAAATGAAATAATTAAAATCTTTTGCACAGCTTCAAATTGGAAAAAATATATATAGACAATAGGGTTATAAATTTTGAAAAGTATTTTTGCGTTGATAATAAGCGGCATTCTTGTAAAACATTTACACACTAATGGGATCTTATTAATCAAATAACTTTTAGCCAAAAATAAGGAATAATAAATATCGCGCAGGATGTGTAGATCCTTTAATCTCATGGAAACAAGGATATTGACATTTTGAAAAGTTTTGTTTCAAATCATACTAAACTGGTGTAAATAAGATATAATTGAAAAAGGCGTATTAAATCACTTCATTTTATTTTAAAGTGCGTTATCCGAAGGAATTCTATAAATATATATTCGCATACTTATAAGTGTTTTCAGTATGAATGAAATATTGTATGAGGTAGCTAATTCGATTAATGCACTATACCTGTTTCTCCATTATTGGGCACTCCTCAAGTGCTTGCCAGAACTCCCACAATCAGGGTTCTAACTTCGCAGAACAAGACGCGTGCAATGTGCAATTTGTATTATTTTCAGTACTTTTTTACCGCTTTATATAGAATAAAATTAACATGGAACAAGCTAGCGTAATATAGACCATTTTTTGTCCATATTGGAGATTCGAGTCCTGTCCGCGGCAAATTCTAGATGTGGTCCTAATAAAAACGGAACCGATCTACTGGATGATTAGCCTTTTCGACACTATAAAATACTTAGTTTATACTTAGTTAATACTACTTAGCTTATATTAAAATCGCAAACTTGAATAAAAATAATCATCAACTACTTGGTAGAACTAACGTTGCCCGAGCTCAAACGCGCACAAAGTTTCCTCAGAGAAATTTACCGTATTCAATACGCCGCCCAAACCGCACAACACACGCAAGATTTTGTTCCACAAATTCTTTCTTTTTGTTCGTTCGCTTTTAAATTAAAACTGTTGACCAGATATAATGCAACCTGGGGAATTGATATATTAAATAAAAATATAGTTATATTTAATGGATAATCCTGACTCCCCCCCCACCCAAATTTATATGCCGTATTGTTGTTAAATTCCAACTGAACAAAGTTGTTAAGTATAAGATTGCTTAGAAAATGGATTAAATTGAAGTCGATAAGGGCGAGAGAGCATTGTGATTAATAACACAAAGTTTATTCGCTATTCAAAGGTGTACCCACACTGCTGCTTAGTTGGTGTTAATAGTACGTAGGGCACAGTTTCCGGTCCCGAATGACAGTGATCCAATCGCTATGAAATCTGACGTAAATAGTATGTGCATGTGAACTTTTTTTCATGTGGCGCACGTTGTCTCGTGCAAACTGCGATAAGATTGATTGTTTCAATTTATGAACAAATAATCTAGTTATCAAAAATCGGTAGAAACCGAGTTGCACAGTCTGTATTTACAAAGAATTCACATGATTATCAACATAGTTCGAGCAATATTAATTGAAAAATGGAAATTAAAAAGAAACAGAATAACTTGACTGTTTATATTTTTTGAATTTGTTTATTTGTAAATACTGAATGCCGGTCTCTGTCGTGAAGGAGACACATAGAAATCCTACAGATTTTCGGCGTAGTGTTCTATTAAGAAAGAATGTCATCCATCTTTTATATAATTTTTAATTTTATATATATATATATATATATATATATATATATATATATATATATATATATATATATATATGCTAATAAATGTTTTCAGAATTTCGTCGATTTTTCTGTGAAATATTAATCATGGGAAAAATGGTTTCAAATCTCGCATACGAAAATATTGTTTATATATTGTTAAGAAATTAAATTATTTTATCCGTCACCTCTGGACAACACTAGTGTAAACGTAGTATTGGAGATACTACAAATATTAAGTCTAATCCAAAATATTATACGATTAATTGAATCAAAACTATACCGATTGATCTGAGGGTCAAATAACGACGAACCCTATCTGTTAGATTATTAATGTTCACCTTATTATTCAATGTTCGTTTGAACTAGTAAAAAACGGAATATAAAT
>JAQBSW010006390.1:0-49027 GCA_029291075.1 Eudiplozoon nipponicum | reverse complement strand
TCCTGCAGGTCCTGCACTCAATTGGCTCGTCTCTCCGGTATCCCGCATCAAGATGAGTCACGGATGTAGTTAGTTGTTGGTGAAACTATCAAATCACCAGCGTAGGTATTGACAGCCGACAGAGCGCACACGTATTGACAGCCGACAGAACGCACACGCGTGAAGCAGGTAGAAGGCAAATGCCACAACTGACTTGCATGGTAAATTACCGTGCTTAAATAGCATGCAATATGTGTACTTGCATACTATTGGTTAAACGTGGTTAAACGTGGTTAAACGGCAATTTGCTTTTTTCTCATTGGTGCAACGTAAATAAATTTGAATTTAATTTACGCAATATGTCGGCGATTGATTTGTGTCGTTACAACACTTTCCTCTCTGAAAAAAAAGAAAAAAATATTCCTCTCTGCGAGGCTAGATAAGAAATGCATGACAGAGTTCGAACCAAGTTAAGCAAAAATATGATGAACCATAAGTGCTGGGCTTAAATATGCTTGTTGGTTGCTTCAACAATGATATGATGCCAGGTAACCACTAGGAATTGCTACACAAATTGTTAGCTCTAGTGGACGGTCATAGCACGTGAGGCAAAATAGAGCAGTGTAAGTTTTTGGAGCCGCAGCGTGAAGATTTCGAGGTAAATCGCCTCTGAATTTGCCAGGTTTAAGATAAAAACCTAAGCAGGTTGGATCGTTGTCAGTGTTTGTATACGACCAAAGGAGCTAGAGTGCTCGACGTTGTGGTCATGACATTTGTAGAGTGGTCTTTGTGAAATAGATAAAGTTGAGATATGCATTGAAAGTGGCCTGTACCATGATATGAAGCTGATCACTACTTAGTGTTGCTACACGAAAGCGTTAGCTCTAAGTAGCTGGTCATACCAAAATAGGCAGTGTAATGTCATGTGTGAGAAATACATTATAATGTAAAATATATATACATTAAAATCAAAGGTAATTGCATAAAAATATGTACACGAACATTGCCTCAGAGATGGCATAATACCAAAGAACTGTTCAAAAATGCTACACAATTGTTAGCTAAGAACAGCTGGTTATGCCACGTGAGACAAATACGAAAATAAACGTAAGGTTAAAAAAATTTTATAGTTAAATGTTAATGTTTAAAAAAATTTAATTACGCGTTATACAAAGCAGGTTGAGATTGTGGGCAGACGGAGCCTGAGACGTGTGTAGAAGGTTGAACGCTCTCAGGATCAGGTGGTTCGATAAACGGTTTTAACCTGTCTATGCTTACTGATGTCGGTGTAGCGCCTTGCATAATGATGAAGTATTTTGGCTGTCTTAGTAAAATCGGGTAAGGACCGCGATACTTGGGTTGTAGTGGTGCAACAGCATTATTGTTGCGAACGAGTACTCTCTTGCAGCTGTGGAGCTGTGGGTGAACGAAGACTGGACGAGGCGTGTGTCTCGGCTGCTGTTCGGACATGTTACCGAAATGAAGTCGAAGGCGGGTAGCTTCGTCTTGTGGGTCATCTTGTGCCGGTAGTAGACGTGGGAGCTGACTAGGCAGGCGTAGATCCATGCCATACAAGAGTTGTGACGCAGACGTTTTAATGGATTCTCGAGTACGAGAACGCATGGCCAGCAGAACTAAAGGTAGTGCATCGACCCAGTTGCCATTAATGGACGAGGATGCTAAAGCTGCTTTGAGTTCCCTATGCATTCTCTCTACCATGCCATTAGCTTGGGGATGGTAGGCAGTCGTCTGGCGTAAGATGCATCCCATGTACCGCAAGGTGGTTTTGAAACGATCAGATGAGAAGCAAGTGCCTCTGTCCGTGATGACCTCATTGGGAACACCGTAATTGGATATCCATGCAGAGATAAAACCGTTAGTTACTTCGTCTGCAGAAATGGTGCCAAGAGGTAATGCCGCAGGCCACCGTGTAAATCTATCGATCATAGTTAGAAGGTAGCTGAAACCTTGAACCTTTGTCGGATGAACTATGTCGATGTGGACGATGGCTAGGCGAGAAGTAGACCGAAAATGTTGCAACTTAGAACGAGTGTGTCGTGTGATCTTGTTTTTCTGACAAATAGCACACTCTGAGACCCATCGTTTAACATTCTGCCTAAGTCTGTGACCCCAGAAACGATCTGTAAGAAGTCGGACAGTCGCTTGGCTTCCTGGGTGAGAAATTGAGTGAATTGAATCGAAAACCTTTCTCTGAAGGCTGGTCGGCAGAACTGGCTTGTTGGGCTGCGTACCCGTGAAGTAAACAATTGGTAAGCCTTCCCACAGACGGCATATGAACTTGGTTGGGTGACGGGCTATTGATCTTTGAATGTGAATGTCACCGCGTTGTTCAGTTCGCAGGAGAGTTGGCGTTAGTGCAGGTTCACTGAGTGCCACGGAGTTGACAGTGAATGGTGACGGCGAAGGTGGTTGTAGAGAGACGTCTGGCCTAGACAGGGCATCTGCAATGAAGTTCTGTTTGCCCTTGACGTGAAAGACGTCAAATTGCCATTCGCTTAGACGAGAAAGCTGTCTTTCCACTCTGGCAGGGTACTTGGCGATAGATGAAGTTGCGTTTCGAAGTGCGCTAACTAGTGGTGCATGATCTGTGAAAACAACAAATCTGCTACTGCCAATGATGCTGATAAAATGGCGCACTGCGTCGTGGATGGCGAGAAGTTCTCGGCCGAAAGTGTCGTACCTCGTTTCTACTGGTTGGAGAGTACGCGAGTAGAAACTGATAGGCTTCCGAACTCCGTCGATCTCTTGTTCCAAAGTGGCTCCAATAGCGAATTCAGAAGCATCTGTCGTGAGTAGAAATGGCTTTTCGAAATCTGGATGCGTTAGCATTGTGGCATTTGCTAACGAGTTGATGGCAAGTCGAAGTAATTCCTCGTCTTCGGATGACCAAGCAATGATGGAATTCTTGCTAAGTCCTTTTCGGTTCCGCAGGTGCCTGCACAAAGGATAAAGTTGTTTTGAAAGCCCTGGAAGGAACTTGCGATAATAGTTTAGTACTCCCAGGATTTTCTGCAAATCGCTCAAAGTCCTTGGTGACTTGATATTCTTGATTGCATTCGTCTTTGACGCCAACGGTTGAATAACTTGGGCCGTGATACGATGCCCTAAGAAGTCGACGGATGAAGCTGCAATCTGCGTCTTGTCACAGTTGATCTTGAGTCCGTGGTTGGATAAGCGTGAGGGGACATTTCGTAGATGTTTCGCATGAGATTCTAGATCTTGACTGAATACCATAATGTCATCGAGATATGACATACAATAAGCAGAGTCGTCGCGAAGTATGTTGTCTATGAATCTTTGAAATGTCTGAGTAGCACACTTAAGTCCAAAAGGCATGTAAAGATATTCAAAAAGGCCAAATGGAGTGATGACTGCAGTTTTCTCGATATCCTCTGGTGCTACCGGTATGTGATGGTACGCTTGTCTGAGGTCAATCACTGAGAAGAAATTGCTGCCGTTGAGTTTTTCAAGTAAAGTGTTGATATTTGGAATAGGATATGCATCAGATTTTGTCATTGAATTTAGCTTACGGTAGTCTCCACAGGCTCTGTACGATCCATTTGATTTAGAGACTAAGTGCAGTGGTGACGCCCATGAACTTTTCGATGGTCTGATGATTCCCTCTTCCAAAAGCCTTGAGAATTCTTCTTGGGCAGCTTTCAGCTTAGCAGGAGCCAGTGGTCGTTACAATTCTGTAACGACACAAATCAATGGCCGACATATTGCGTAAATTAAATTCAAATTTATTTACGTTGCACCAATGAGAAAAAAGCGAAATTGCCGTTTAACCACGTTTAACCAATAGTGTGCAAGTAGACATATTGCATGCTATTTAAGCACGGTAATTTACCATGCAAGTCAGTGGTGGAATTTTCATTCTACCTGCTTCACGTGTGTGCGTTCTGTCGGCTGTCAATACCTACGCTGGTGATTTGATAGTGTAACGACACAAATCATTCGCCGACATATTGCGTAAATTAAATTCAAATTTATTTACGTTGCACCAATGAGAAAAAAGCAAATTGCCGTTTAACCACGTTTAACCACGTTTAACCAATAGTGTGCAAGTAGACATATTGCATGCTATTTAAGCACGGTAATTTACCATGCAAGTCAGTTGTGGCATTTGCATTCTACCTGCTTCACGCGTGTGCGTTCTGTCGGCTGTCAATACTTACGCTGGTGATTTGATAGTTTCACCAACAACTAACTACATCCGTGACTCATCTTGTTGCGGGATACCGGAGAGACGAGCCAATTGAGTGCAGGACCTGCAGGACACCATCCACAACGCGATCACAGCTCAACCACGGGAGCGACAACTCAACCAGAGTCCACCCAAGGCTCTAGGACATCTTCAACCTCCGAAGACTTCAAGCGAACGCATTACCAGGCCCTCTTAAGGGCCCCCATATCAGTAACTAATCTCTATTCAGAGCACCTTAACCGAGTTTGTAACGTCGTACGGCATTTACTTGAAGCCGGGGCGTTTACAAAATTGGCGACCGCGCCAGGATATTGATTGTTCTGATTTTTTTTGGGTATAAATTGGGTATAAAATTGACTTCCTTTTTCATCTATTTGGGATAAATAGATTGACATTTGTGTTTTCTTTACCCTGATCGTGGTTTTCTGGGAAATCTGTTGGGTATATATTCGTGGATTTGTGGTACATTGTCATCAAAGGCCAACGGGGCCTCTGTTTACCTTTCCTACGTACGAAACGGCACCGTACGTACTCGACAAGCTCAATTTCGGATTTTTGGAAACAGTGACTTTTTTGTTCTGCGCTCACTCAACTGTGGAAGCTGTTTGTGGGTAAGCGTTTCGTTAAAGTTTATTTATACATTTTCATATTGCTTATAAATTTATGCTTTTAAGATCCCGTAAGATTGTTAAAATGTCAGGTCAAATTTTAGATATTGATGTTCCTGTTTGGGATGGAGATAGTGAGCTATTCTTTATGCGCGTAGACTCCAGCTTTCTCCCCGTTTCCTGATTATGACAGTCATCAAAAACTGTCGAAGGTTTTTGCTAAACTACCTTCTGAATTGCAGCGACGGATTTATCCTAAGCTTGAGGCCATTAGGAAGCTACCTAATCCCATTTTGGGCCTACAAAACGAGGTAGAATCCTTGCTTGGACCCACGGAAACTGAGCAGATAATAAACAAATATGCGCAGTTAGATATGCCAAATCTTGGCCCCATCGAAATACTGAGGGAATTACGGAAAAGTTGGTATAAAACCAACATTTCTGACCATGAGGCTAAGGTTGTTTTTATTAACAATCTTCCCCAAACATTAAAACTCTTTGCCAGACAGCTCCCCAACACTCTCTCTATAGATGACTTATCTGAGAGAAGTGAGTTAGAATATAGGGTTTTGGAACCCAAAGTGAATCCATCATCCCTTTCTTCACCCCCGCAAGATGATAGAATCTCCTCTTTAGAGAGAACAGTGGCGAACATGGCCAAAGTTCTAGAAGGATTGGCCATTACCAAATCTGAGATAAATCAAGTGAATTCTCGACCAAAATTCGTTTCCAAGTCAAATTATAATGGTAGGCGGCGATCGAGATCTCCGCAATCCTTTAATAAATATGCTCCAAAGAACTGGTGTTATAACCACCAGAAGTTTTTTATGCTTGCCAAGTTTGTCTTTGTCGTTCCGAAGAATTTCCGAATGAGTGTCAATTTCCACAGCTGACGTAGAGGACAACAGAACGCAGGCACAAGGGTACATCAGTATCGGGAAACGTCTGGCGCAGGAAGTAGAACACCGTACTTTCTGCACATCAACGGCATCAACGGCGCTACAGGGAAGAAGCCAACTACAATCCGACATCCCTGTCGACTATTTTCGTCCACGCCGAATTTTTCACATAGAGAACCAAACAGACAATGCCGGTCGCAATCACCAGCCTACTTGTTTGCATGACCCGGCCAAACAGCCCAACGAACTTCTGCACCTTCTTGATTTCAAAACTGGCGAAGAGTTCATCGTAGACACAGGTGCGGCAGTCTCAGTTCTCAAAGATGATTCAATGGCCGAGATGTCGCTAGGCGTTCTTCTCGCAACAGCTACAGGCGAGCCCATACCAACTTATGGCTGCCAATACCGCACACTCAACATAGGTCTACGACGTGAATTTTCCCACAACTTCATCATTGCCAAGGTCTCACATAATATAATAGGCCTTGATTTCCTTCTAAAATTTCGGCTCATTGTTGATCTTGCCAATCAAAAGATCATCGACCCCTCCACAGGAATTGAACAAAGCTTTTGGACACTTGCCTCCAAGCGTTTGGAGTTACAGGTCATTCAGCCAACCCCAGTGCATCATTCAGCAGAGATATCAGCAGCTCTTCAAAAATACAAGTCGCTTTTCGATCTTAACAAGTCAGAGCTACGAGTCTCCAACACGATGCATCATATCGTCACAGAAGGACAACCTATTGCACTCAAGAAGCGACCACTGGCTCCTGCTTTTGGAAGAGGGAATCATCAGACCATCGAAAAGTTCATGGGCGTCACCACTGCACTTAGTCTCAAAATCAAACGGATCGTACTTTACTTGAAAAACTCAACGGCAGCAATTTCTTCTCAGTGATTGATCTCAGACAAGCGTACCATCACATACCGGTAGCACCAGAGGATATCGAGAAAACTGCAGTCATCACTCCATTTGGCCTTCTTGAATATCTTTACATGCCTTTTGGACTTAAGTGTGCTACTCAGAAATTTCAAAGATTCATAGACAACATACTTCGCGACGACTCTGCTTATTGTATGTCATATCTCGATGACATTATGGTATTCAGTCAAGATCTATATACTCATGCGAAACATCTACGAAATGTCCCCTCACGCTTATCCAACCACGGACTCAAGATCAACTGTGACAAGACGCAGATTGCAGCTTCATCCGTCGACTTCTTAGGGCATTGTATCACGGCCCAAGGTATTCAACCGTTGGCGTCAAAGACGAATGCAATCAAGAATATCGAGTCACCAAGGACTTTGAGCGATTTGCAGAAAATCCTGGGAGTACTAAACTATTATCGCAAGTTCCTTCCAGGACTTTCAAAACAACTTTATCCTTTGTGCAGGCACCTGCGGAACCGAAAAGGACTTAGCAAGAATTCCATCATTGCTTGGTCATCCGAAGACGAGGAATTACTTCGACTTGCCATCAACTCGTTAGCAAATGCCACAATGCTAACGCATCCAGATTTCGAAAAGCCATTTCTACTCACGACAGATGCTTCTGAATTCGCTATTGGAGCCACTTTGGAACAAGAGATCGACGGAGTTCTGAAGCCTATCAGTTTCTACTCGCGTACTCTCCAACCAGTAGAAACGAGGTACGACAATTTCGGTCGAGAACTTCTCGCCATCCACGACGCAGTGCGCCATTTTATCAGCATCATTGGCAGTAGCAGATTTGTTGTTTTCACAGATCATGCACCATTAGTTAGCGCACTTCGAAACGCAACTTCATCTATCGCCAAGTACCCTGCCAGAGTGGAAAGACAGCTTTCACGTCTAAGCGAATGGCAATTTGACATCTTTCACGTTAAGGGCAAACAGAACTTCATTGCAGATGCCCTTTCCAGGCCAGACGTCTTGCTACAACCACCTTCGCCGTCGCCATTCACTGTCAACTCCGTGACACTCAGTGAACCTGTACTAACGCCAATTCTCCTGCGAACGGAACAACGCGGTGACATTCACATTCAAAGATCAATAGCCCGTCACCCAACGAAGTTCATATATCGTCTCTGGGAAGGCTTACCAATTGTTTACTTCGCAGGTACGCAGCCCAACAAGCCAGTTCTGCCAACCAGCCTTCAGAGAAAAGTTTTCGATTCAATTCACTCAATTTCTCACCAGGAAGCCAAGCGACTGTCCGACTTCTTACAGATCGTTTCTGGGGTCACAGACTTAGGCAGAATGTTAAACGATGGGTCTCCGAGTGTGCTATTTGTCAGAAAAACAAGATCACACGACACACTCGTTCTAAGTTGCAACATTTTCGAACTACTTCTCGCCTAGCCATCGTCCACATCGACATAGTTCATCTGACAAAGGTTCAAGGTTTCAGCTACCTTCTAACTATGATCGATAGATTTACACGGTGGCCTGCGGCATTACCTCTTGGCACCATTTCTGCAGACGAAGTAACTAACGGTTTTATCTCTGCACGGATATCCAATTATGGTGTTCCCAATGAGGTTATCGCGGACAGAGGCACTTGCTTCTCATCTTATGGTTTGAAAACCACCTTCGGTACATGGGATGAACCTTACGCAAGACGACTGCATACCAACCCCAAGCTAAAGGTAAGGTAGAGAGAATGCATAGGGAACTCAAAGCTGCTTTAGCATCCTCGTCCATTAATGGCAATTGGGTCGATGCTCTACCTTTAGTTCTGCTTGTCATGTGTTCCCGAATTCGCAAATCCCTTAAAACGTCTGCGTCACAACTCTTGTATGGCATGGATCTACGCCTGCCTAGTCATCTCCCACGTCTACTACCGGCACAAGATGGCCCACAAGATTAAGCTACCCGCCTTCGACTTCATTTCGGTAATGTCTGAACAGCAGCCGAGACATACGCCTCGTCCAGTCTTCGTTCACCCACATCTCCACAGCTGCAAGAGAGTACTTGTTCGCAACGACAATGCTGTTGCACCACTACAACCAAAGTATCGCGGTCCTTACCCGATTTTGCTCAGACAACCAAAATACTTCATTATTATGCAAGGCGCTACACCGACATCAGTAAGCATAGATATGTTGAAACCATTTATCGAACCGCCTGATCCTGAGAGCGTTCAACCTTTTACACACGTCTCAGGCTCCGTCTGCCCACAATCTCAATAGCATGCTATGTATAACGCGTAATTGATATATTTTTTTAACATTAACATTACGTATCATAATTTTTTAAACTTACGTTATTTTTCGCATTTAACTCACGTGACATAACCAGCTGTTCTTAGCTAACAATTGTGTAGCATTTTTGAACAGTTCTTTGGTATTATGCCATTTCTGAGGCAATGTTCGTGTACATATTTTTATGCAGTTACCTATGATTTTAATTTATATATTTTTACATTATAATATATTTCTCACACATGACATCACACTGCCTATTTTAGTATGACCAGCTACTTGGAGCTATCGCTTTCGTGTAGCAACACTAAGTAGTTATCAGCTTCATATCATGGTACAGGCCACTTTTAATGCATATCTCAACTTCATCAATTGCACAAAGACCACTCTACAAATATCATGACCACAACGTCGAGCACTCACTCTAGCTCCTTTGGTCGTATACAAAAGCATTGACGACGATCCAGCCTGCCTAGGTTTTAACTTAAACCTGGCAAATTCAGAGGCGATTTACCTCGAAATCTTCACGCTGGGCTCCCAAATTTTATACTGCTCTATTTTGCCTCACGCGGTATGACCGACCACTAGAACTAACAATTTGTGTAGCATTTCCTAGTGGTTACTTGGCATCATATCATTGTTGAAGCAACCAACAAGCATACTTAAGCCCAGCATTTATGGTACATTATTTTTTTGCTTAACCTGGTTTGAACTCTGTCATGCATTTCTTATCTAGCCTCGCAGAGAGGAATTTTTTCCTTTTTTTTCAGAGAGGAAAGAGTTGTAACGACACAAATTAATTGCCGACATATTGCGTAAATTAAATTAAATTTTATTTATGTTGCACCAATGAGAACAAAGCGAAACTTGCCGTTAACCAATAGTTTGCAAGTAGACTATGGCATGGCTATTTAAGCACGGAAAATTTACCATGCAGTTTAGTTGTCGCATTTTCCTTCTGCCTTGCGTTACGTGTGCGTGCTGTCGGCTGTCATTACCTACGCTGGTTATTGGATTGTCTTTACCAAAAATTGGCAAAATCCATGACTCATCTTGGTGTTGTACAACCAGCGAGACGAGCCAATTTATGCAGAACTTCAACGAAGATTCCACATCGAGATAACAACACAACAACAGAAGGAACCACAGCCAGAGTCGACCCAAGGCTCTAGGACATCTCAACAACAGAAGGAACATTCTCGACATTTGCCAGAGAACGCACGACCGGCCCTGTTAAGGGCCCCCTATCAGACCAATAACTCTATATCCATAGCACTTTAACCGAGTTTGTAACGTCGTACGGCATTTACTTGGAGCTGGGGCGTTTACACTAGGTTAGTATAATTTAAGTAGATATTTGATAACACAAGGGCTGGGAATAAACAGTAAAAGGACGAGTACTTTAAAAATTGGTAATAAAAGAGATTTTAATTATATAGGCAATACAATTTAACAATAATTGATTTAAAGAATTGTTACCACCACCCGCGCAATCAATTATTGTTAAATTGAATTGCCTATATATGTATATGTGGCGAAAGCGGCAAACAATTAATGTTCGTGACTGCATAGAAATTATGCAGCCAAGATATCCAGTCAAGTTCAATGTATGCCAGACTGCTAGAGGTGAGATCCACATATCTAACTTTGATTTACATATATATTAAAATGCGGTTTGATCGTCGATAGTCAGTTTGCTGTCGTACTCTGATGATGACAATGGAAGGTCGAAATGCGTCAGTGCATTGCGTCTGGCAGTAGTTTTGGTATGTTGTTCTACGACTGGTTAAATAAAAGGGGATCAGTGTTTACTTCAAGCTCGAAAACTTGATTTAAAGAAGAATTTAATTATGTTTATTTTCATGATGCTGTGATAAAACTTCTGCAAGAAATTAAGGATGTAGGCATAACTATTTAATGTACAGCTTCTGCTGAGAGACATAATGAATGGATAGTAGGCAGTGCCAATAACAGATGGGCACAAATAAATAGAAATATCTTATCGAATATAAAATTTAAAATGTATATATTTTGGATTAGACCGATACTAGAATATGCTGCCGCTACTTGGAATCCATTAAAAAAGGGTTTGTCCAACAAGATAGAAGCTGTACAAAGAAAAATTGTGAAACAAACTAGCTCTATCTCCTACAACATATACGCCACTAGATTACAGTTTGTATCACTGCAATCTTGATGGTTTCGGAGGATGTGCTATTGCATAAGTTTTCCATTTGAACCAGTAGACTGGTGCCTATATGAAACCAATAAGAAAGATTCATTGCCAAAGGGGCTTAGAGAAACACCTCCATCTAAGATTTCTTATAAATTTTTATTTACTGTACTAGAAAAAATCTACAATCCTGCTGATCTTTTTAAATTTGATTATGATAATAATTTATCGTGGTTGAATAAAAGACAAGGATAATTGTGATCAGCAACATACTTTCCTTAGACTTTTATTTTCACCTTCTGTATTATTAAAATTGAATTTTTATGCAGTAAATCTTCGTGTTAGTCCACAATACATATTATCAATTGCTAGTTATGGTTATCATTTTTTGCGTAATGTTACAATCGAATTAAACCTTAATTTTTCCTATTCCGATGATGAATCTATAACTATTTGTATAATCGATTATTGCACAAATGCGATTAATTACTAAGACCGTTCTTTTTCCTATATCCTAGTAATTATATCAGAATTGATATGACGTATGTAGTGATATTAAAGCCGAATTTTATGACTAGAGAGAGCTACTTATCTAATTACACATATTTATGTGATGTGATATCTTTTTATAATTTGTACATTTTCCAATATTATTATATATTTGATGCAAAATGTGTGGTTTGAATCCAAATAAAGATATTCTATTCTATTCTAAAATATCGTTAAGGTGATATTTTTGATTCGTTTAAAGTTACGCGCTTCTAAAGCATATACTTCGTAAGAATGTGCAGTTTTTTGGATTTTAATGGTCGTCTTTTAATTTTTTGGAGCATGAATTAGAATAAATTCCAGCCATTTCGGTAGCTAAGTTTAGTCAATGACTTCAAACGTCGTTTATAGGATCAATGTATTTGTCCACGATTTCCAACTTACTGTATAGCAATAGCCCAAATCATCATATTTTGATGAACACTTGCACTCGTTCCGTCAATACCCGCTCACAATAAAATGCTTTCGATGCTGTGGTAGCTTTATCATGGTAGTTTCGGAAAAAACTTGCTACTTTTATCATACGACCACCCAGGGCTCGTCGTCCATCGAATACAAAATTATTTCGGCTACGGGACACTTGAATAAGTCTATATTTATATGTATTTTTTCTTTAAGCCACGAAATGAGCTTGCGAAGAATAATAAATTAAAACTTAAAAGGGGCGTCTAACTGCACTATATTGGTCTTATCTTCTTTGGTCAACAATGTGTAACGACACAAATTAATGGCCGACATATTGCGTAAATTAAATTCAATTTTATTTACGTTGCACCAATGAGAAAAAAGCGAAACTTGCCGTTTAACCAATAGTGTGCAAGTAGGCATGGCATGCTATTTAAGCACGGCAATTTACCATGCAAGTCAGTCGTTGCAATTGCATGCTGCCTTCCGTCACGCGTGTGCGTTCTGTCGGCTGTCAATACCTACGCTGGTAATTTGATAGTTTCACCAACAAATGGCTACATCCGTGACTCATCTTGTTGCGGTATAACCAGCGAGACGAGCCAATTAATTGCAGAACCATCACGACGTTATCCACATCGTGATTACAGCTCAACCACGGGAGCGACAACTCAATCAGAGTCCACCCAAGGCTCTAGGACATCTTCACACTCTGAATAATTCAGGAGAACGCATTACCAGGCCCTCTTAAGGGCCCCCTTATCAGTAACAAATCTCTATTCAGAGCACCTTAACCGAGTTTGTAACGTCGTACGGCATTTACTTGAAGCCGGGGCGTTTACGAATGCAACATGCTTTTATAATAACCAAGGAAGGTCTGTACACTCCAATGCGAGTGACGGGCGGTGGTTTTTTAATACAGTACGACTGGTTACAAAATGCGATAGGAGCTTATTTCAAATGTCGACAATTTAATTCACTTTCAGTGCAATCCGTGATTGATAAATTAATTAAATAAGACAGAGAAGGCGAAAGCGGCAAAAATACGATCATGAAAGTCTAGCTAATGTGCTGCAGAAATTTAATTGCAGCACAATTTTTGAGAGATTACTATGAGTGAGATCGGCATTTCCCCTTTGCAAAAATATGAATATTAATAAAGTTTCTATACTAATTTTTCCGTATTCTCTCCAGAGTACTGATTCGGGAAGATCGAATTGCGTAAGTAGGTGTTCCTGAAGCTAGTTTACCTATTCTAAAACTGATTACGAAATATGATTTGTGATTATCACAAGCCCACTAACTTGATTTAAGCAGCTGTTAATTATCCTCATTCACGACAGATCTATTTATAATTATTTTAATTTTGTGATCCTAATATACGTTCTTCATACCTCAAATGTATACAAAAACGTATACCTGTAACCTTCCCCGTACACAACCACCTTGAGACACATATGCGTATTCTACTAAAGTGACATCTATCGAATAACTATAAGCAAACCTTATGAATTGACGTACGCGTTTATCCATGATTTCTATATTTTAATTACGGTTTCGGACGCATAGAAAGATCAAACAACATTTGATTTCAATATTGCAGTAATCATCAAATGACCCACTTTACCTAATAATCAGTTAGGAATATTTTATATTTATTTAAATTTTATTAATTGACTTATTCATAATTATATATGCACACACGCATCTTATAAAAACATCCATTTATATACACGTCCACACGCTATATGTAATGCATATATAGATGAGCATATAAGAAACCACATGGGTTCTTCCAACGTCTTATAAATATCTATATATCCATCATATATATACGTGTATAAACCATGTATATAATATGAATATTATACACGAAAAACTGAGTCCCTCAAAAGATAAATTATATCAGTCAAAACGCTTTTGTAAATATATATATATATATATATATATTTTTATTTCTATGTTTATATATTACCTTTCTACTTTGAGTGCCTGGCTAGATCTGATATATGACGGTGTCTATATTTGCATGCAGTTTTATATTCCCCTCTACTTACCTTTATTGAACGCATGGTTTCACCTATATAAATGAGTTCGCAAACTTTACAAAGTATTTCATGAACTCCTGATGTGTTGAGCGGTTATACACTTTCTTTCTGATTCGGTAGCTTGTTCCCTATTGTAATTGATTGTCTTAGTTTTTCTACTTAATTTAGAATCTGGTAGACCTAGAGTTCTGTGCTTATCATTATTTTGATTTTCTAAATCCCTTACCTGTTTCTCTTGGTTTATTTTTCTATTAAATCGCAATAGTGTCTCGTTTATGATTTTCTCAGTTAATTTTTCCGGATAACCATTTATCCTGAATATTTTTTTCAATTTCATCTGTTCTTTTTCCAGATATTTTAAATCCACTATTTCAAGAATTCTTATTATCATATTTTTTATAATGCCTATTTTCATCCCAAACAAGTGATTAGAGCAATAATTCAGTAGGATTCCAGAATAAGTATCCTTCCTATAAATATCCTTGTCTAATGCCTGAGCAATTCGTTTTAATTCTACATCTAGAAATGATAATTCTTTTTTCCCTTCTTTTTAGGGAGATTTGAATAAGAGATTTTTTATAAATAATGCATATAAATATTAGCGACTGGGACCGATAATGGTTGTCCAATAGGAACACCTTTAGCTTGAAGGTTTAATTCATCTCTAAATATGAAGTATGTAGAGAACCTACAAATTTTATACATTTCCATAATACTCTAACATCATTTCTACCTAAAAGTTAAAGTGTTCCTATTGGACAACCATTATCGGTCTCAGTCGCGAATATTTATATGCATTATTTAGAAAACAACTCTTATTCAGATCTCGCATAAAACCAAACTTATACTTAAGATTCTTAGATGGCATCTTCTTAATTTGGAATAACGGGACAATGAGTTGAATTTTCTGTATTTATCTGATCAACTGGGAGAGGTAAAATTTACATTGGAAAAGGGAAGGAAAAAAGAATTATCATTTCTAGATATAGAATTAAAACGAATTGCTCAGGCATTAGAAAAAGATATTTACAGGAAGGATACTTATTCTGATATACTCCTTAATTATTGCTCTAATCACCCGTTTGGGATGAAAATAGGCATTATAAAATCTATGATAATAAGAAGTCTTGAAATAGTGGATTTAAAATAATGAAAATGAACTGATGAAATTGAAAAAAATATTCAGGATAAATGGTTATCCGGAAAAATTAACTGAGAAAATCATAAACGAGACACTATTGCGATTTAATAGAAAAATAACCCAAGAGAAACAGGTAAGTGATTTAGAAAATCAAAATGAAGATAAGCACAGAACTCTAGATCTACCATATACTGAATTAAGTAGAAAAATTAATACAGCAACGAAATACAACATAAGAAATGTGATAAGACAATCAGTTACAATAGGCAACAAGCTACCGAATCAGAAAGAAAAAATAGAACCCGTCAACACATTAGGGGTTTGTGAGATACCTTGCAGTTTACAAAATCATTTATATAGGTGAAACCATGCGTTCAATAAAGGTAAGTAGAGGGGAACATAAAACTGCATGCACATATAGATATAGTCATAAATCATATCTAGCCAGGCAGTCAATGGAGACAGGTCATCAGATAAACTGGGATGGTTGTAAACGGATTGCACCATGTAACCGAAATAGATTAACAAGGTTGATTAGAGAATCAATGGAAATAGAATCAGGAATGGACGTCATAAATATGACATCTGTAGAAATATCATTAAGCCCAATATTTCACGAAGCCTTTTCGAATGGAAAGAAACGTAGACGGGAGGAATCAGAGCTAATAATAAATCCAAATAAGAGACCGCGACTATGAATCTAAGATAGAAAACTGAACAAATTATATGGAGCTAAACAGCAGTAATTTGGCTATAGTTACATATATATATATATATATATATATATATATATATATATATATATATATATATATCTATATATATGATGAACATTTTGATTTATACATCTCAATATACTTAACAGATACGTGTATCTATATTTATATACATATTACACAGAGACATATATATGAATGATTCTAAATATTCATATAAGATGTGGGGTGAACTCACATGGTTGCTTAAATGCTTATTTAGATATTCACAAATATATGTAGAAGAATATTTAGATTTTATATATAAGGTGAGAAGAGCTCACATGGTTGCTTATGTGGATTGAGATATGCATTATATATATATATATATATATATAGAGGGTGTAGACGAATATATATATATATATATATGTTTTGATATTTATATATGCATATAAATTATGAGTAGAAATAGTATACATATTTATGTATATATATATTTAAAGTAAATATCCTATACACTCAGAGTGAATTATATATATATATATAGTACTTTGCTTTACTTTACTGCAGCTGACTCCTTTTGGAGGATAAGCCGGCTCCAGATATTCATGGAGTTTCTTGGGAATTTGGTACAAGTGGTGTCCCCTCACCACTCGGATATATATATAGGGAAATATATAAACATATATAGATATATAAATATTAAAAAAAGTGTTTTAACTGATATAATTTATCGTTGAGGGACTCAGTGTTGCATGTATGATATTCATATTATATTGCTAGTCATTATTTCATTCCCCTCCACATATCCTACATTTGATTTGTTATTTCAATGGTCAGACCTGTTGGTCTTTGTTGCCAAATTAATGTATTATAATTATTGTTTTTATAAGATATTGGTCTATATAGATTATGAATAAGTAAATAAATTAAATTTAAATAAATATAAAATATTGCTAATTTATATATATATATATATATATATATATATATATATATGTACATGGTTTTGACACAGATATTTAAATGGAGAAATTAATTTATACAGGATATGAGTATTAATGTGTATTTGGTTTGAGACGTTTCGCTAGTGTAGGCTTCGTATTCGATCTTGTCCAAAAAAAATAAAACTATATATTCTTTCAAAAGTTTTATTAATCTCTCTTTCTGTATGTAACCTATTGCAAACAGGATGGGATTAGGTAAACTGGGGAATTTCAGGATTACTGCAATATTGAAATCAAAATTTTGTTGATCCTTCTATGCGTCCGGAACAATAATTAAAATATAGACATCATGGATAGAAGTGTATGTCAACCCATAAGGTTTGCTTATAGTTATTCGATAAATGTCAATTTAGTAGAATACTCACGTGTCTATAGGTGGTTGTGTGCGGGGAAGGGGACAGATATATGTTTTGTATACATTTGAGTATAAGAGACTAGGTATGAAGACCGGATATGAGGAAGAAAATTAAAAAAATTCTTTTAGAATTAAAATAAATATATATATATCTGTCGTGAATGAGGATACAACATTCGCCAAAAGTTGAGTTTTATTCTTGTGCGTATTGTGTCAACCTTGAAGATGGGAGTGGAAATTAGGTCCCGAAAATTAGGAAGAAGAAGAGTGGAAAGACTTAAAAAAGAAGGGACAAGTGAGAACCCATCAATCAAGGTCAATAATCAGAGCACCTGAAAATGTACAACATTCAAGATTTTACCGACCTAAGAGTGCTATCAATTGTCCCACACAAGAAAAATGCGGTGAAATCCACAACAAGAAGGACAGCATTTAAATACTATTTATTGCGAAGAACTAATATATATGCAAGTATGTATTAGGTGTTGCGAACCTAGTAACAAATTAGTTCAGTTGTGACCAGAAGGATAAACCAAAGGCAGCATGAACGGAAAGTATAATCTCATGCACATTCGTTTCGTGCTTACTGGCGACTCATCAGTAGGAGCCGGTATTACGCCCTTTAACCACTATATATTTTGGTAGAAGAATGTGGAATAATAGGACGGTACAATCTCCTAGACGAATGTGTAAACCTGCAATAGTGAAGCTAACATCGTATAAAGTCTACGACAATGCGACTTCAACGCTAACTCACACTATATAATATATATACAGAGTCTGTAAAGGATACTAACATTATCGCTATTGTGTTAGTAACCGATACCAAAATTATTGTACCGAAAAGGTACAAGGTACATTCTTAGGAGATTGTACCGTCCTATTATTCCACATTCTTTGACCAAATATATAGTGGTTAAAGGGCGTAATACCATCTCTAAACAAACGGACTGATGAGTAATTATGTATTTCTTAGTGCGTACCTAGTAACAAATAATTAAAATAGAGCCAGAAGGAAATACCAAAATCAGCTTGAAAGAAATGTATAATCTCATGTACACATGCGTTTCGTGCTTACTGGCGACAAATCAGTAACAGCTGGTACTACACCCTATACCAACTGGATATTTGATCAGGAAATGTGAAATAGATAAACGACACAATCTCCTATACAAGTTACCATTCAAGCCGTGATGTAGCAAGCTTCATATAAAGTATTGGACTGTGCACCTTCAAAGTAAACTCGCTACATATAAAATTACCGAGCTTGTCAAAGATACCGACACAATGGGTTTCAAGCTATTCAGCTTGTATATGGCACCAAAAAAATGATTTTCAAAAGATGAAGCCTGTATCGAATACCAATAAAATGGATTTTTAGATAGGCTAAGTTTCATTAAGATTGCAAATTACAAATAGTTCAGACCGGGCTCTCATGCAAATCACAGCAATTTGCTTGCAATTGCTTATTTGTCAGTAACAACATCAAGAAAGACATATAAAGAATATTTAATATATTTCTTAGATAAGTGAAAATAATTAAATGTTAGCAACGTATCTTATGTCAAAAAAACTATAAAAAAAGCTACGCGCTCGCATACAAAGCGTATATACAATAATCACAACCAATTGAAAACGCGAATTAAAATATTAAATTAGAGGGCCAACGTTGCCAAAATATTGCATTCTAAATATGCTTTTTCAAATAGTATTTTTATGGTTCTCATGTGTAAATGAGAAAAATAAAATAGCTATATCACTTGGTTTCAGGATCAATTTAGGCCTCTTTTCGGCCATGTTCATCTGTTTAGACTTAAGTATTTGTGAACCAAGTGGCAAATACAATATCGGACAATAATTCAAATAAACAAAAGATTGACCCGTTTAAACGATATCTCCGAAAATACTTTACATTCGTGTTTATTCATTACTATTAACAAAATATCCCAAATTATCTACACATTGATATATTTACATACTGGAATATGCATATATATATATATATATATATATATATATATATGAGAAAAAAACATACATATATTTGTGCGTTTGTGAAATGTGTACAGATATAGAAAAACTGACAAAAAATCCAACCACTAACAATTACAATAAATATAGGTGGACGCGTTTGAACTGGATGGCGCAATTTGCCTCGTTTTCTGTACACCTTCAGAAATTTTATGCGAATAATTGCTTGATAGGAAGAAAATATATCTGGAAAAAAATGATGAATTCCAGCGATACATATTTGGTCCGAGAAGCCCAATAGTCGGCGATAATTGAGGAAGGCAGTATTTCATTTTTCACTTGACACAAGTTAAGGGTAGTAACGTATCGACAAAGGCTAGGCAGATGCTCCATTAAAAGTGTGACATAAGTAAAGAGGCCATATGTATTATGAAGCAGAGACAGCCAAATTGGAATATAATTTCCTTATTGAGTGTCATTAGGCACAGCAAAAATTGTTACTATTCAACAATGGCAAAGCAAATTTTGACGGCTGACAATATCAGGATTAACAAATTGCCAAAATACAAACAAATAATTAGTATCCAACAGTTATATACGACGCACTGTTACACGTACACCAATTTTTTTTAAAAATCGTAACCCCCGACTTTTTTTAGTAACTAAAATTAATTTAAAATCATAAAACACATACAGTTGCACACAAAAGAACAGTGAAGTTCAATGTTATACAATGAATTGTGCAATAATGATTATGACTTGAAGAAAATGAGCTTGTCAGATATTAGACGATATATAAACGACATAAACTGTCACACAAATATATAAATGAGCTTGCTATAGTTTATTACGCTACACCATATCATGAGAAAAATTTAACGTGATTTCAAATCATTAAGCGTAACGAAATATACATTGGAGATAAACATTAAAATAAAGTTTTTTTTAAATATTGATTTTTTAATACCTTAAATTTCAATACGAGTCAAATTTCTGTTAAAATATTCAAATTTGCAATTGTTAGCATGTAGTAAAATATTTCCAAATCTTTCAAAGTAGCTGCTGTGGAAACAAAGTGAATAAGTATAGATTTAATTGAAAAATATTAATAAAAAAACACGAAGACATTTAATTAATTATTCGGTTAACGAATAGCATGCTCTAATTTAAATACCTCTTCATGACAGCATTCCCGAGAAGCACTTAATTACAGCATCACTGCGAAAAAAACAAAAAAGGTAAAACAAGCTATAAAATGAGCATAAGGCAGTTTAAAGAGCTACGTTTTAAATATTTTCATATATGAGGCATTGTGTGACTACAAATAATATTCGAAGAAAGTGAAGCAACTAATACTTGCATGCAATCCACCACCAATCGTTTAGAGTTGGCTTGTCGGATGTTGGACCGGAAGATCACTTGATTACATATAAGAGGGAGGAATTACTATCCATAAAGTGGATTATGATAAAAGCTACGATTCTTTAGAATATGTGCTCTATGAAAAATGACTGTATTCAGTTCACTAGTTTTCACAACAAGAACACAATATACAAGACCACCGCCAAAGAAAATGAAAGTGACACAACAAGTTTTATAGCAAATATCGTATAGCATTCCCTACACACAATGTAAAGTTCATGTTCACAATCAAAGTATTTTAAAAGATCGCATTGCGTATCAGTTAGTTTCTGTTTGTGGCGGAGAACTAATGTATATGCAATTATGCATTAGGTGTTCCACACTGATTAACAAATTAGTTCAGTTGTGACCAGAAAGATAAACCAAAGACAGTATGAACGAAAAGTATAATCCCGTGCACATTCGTTTTGTGCTTACAGGCGACTCATCAGTAGGAGCCGGTATTACGCCCTTTAACCACTATATATTTGGGTGAAGGATGTTGGAAAATAAGACGCTACAATCTCCTAGACGAATGAGTAAACCTGCAGATGTGAAGCTAACATCACATAAAGTCTCGAGAATGCGACCTTAACGTTAAATCACTCTATATAATATAAACTGAGTCTGTAAAGGATAGCAACACTATGGCAATTGTATCAGTACCCAATACCAACATAATAGTACCAAAAGGTACATAGTACTAGCACTAGGGTTTCTGAGACGGTACATGGTACCAGCACGATGGATTTCAATGTATGCTACAGTTTACCAAAATTGAGATTTAAAACTATTTCTGAACACCTGTTACTCCAGTACATCCATAAAACGTATTGTATATTGCCATAAAATCATAGTGATCGAATAATTTGTATCTACTTGCTAAGTTAATGGTTAATCTCACTGGCAATGCTGGTGATCGTTGCAACAAATAAAAACCTACGGAATCGAGTGGTGAGGGGACACCACTTGTACCAAATTCCCAAGAAACTCCATGAAATGTGGAGCCGGCTTATCCTCCAAAAGGAGTCAGCCGCAGTAAAGTAATGTAAGTAAGTACGGAAATAATAAAAAACAATTTGGCAACAAAATACATACACATATTTATGTAGTGCAAACTTGCCATGATATATATATATATATATATATATATATATATATATATATATAACTAAACCTTTAATTAGGTAACAGATACAGTTCATTATGAAGACAATTTCGTACTTATTGGGAGTTCCTAAAGTACCATCTAGCATCTGCCACTGATAGGGATCTAATGGAAATTCATTAGCTTCATTGTTTTGAGACTCGATCCACCGCGCCACGCTTGCCGCACACTACGTACAATTTTAAGTAATAAACAAACTTAAGTTTGTTGGTTAGCATTTACTTCAGGGGAAACCTTTTTGGAATCTAGCAAGCCACCAACGATTTTAGTCCTGTCCTCGGTGCTTGACAAGTTCCTAATACAGATGAAACTAGTCTCCTGGAAGAATTGTCTTTGCAATGTTTATTTTATATTGACAACACATACGTAAAACACATCCTGCTATTACATTTTAATTCAATATTACTTCCCAAAGTGGCATGGTGTTTGTTGCATAACGACAGATCGGGAGTGCCTAGTTAGAACATTATGATTCAAGAGATTAAAAAAAGGTTTCGTCTGAAGGAAATTCTAACCAAAAGAAATTAAGTTGTTATTTGAATTGAGTCTAGGTTGCGTCTTGGGTGATGTGGCGAATAGTCCCATAATCAGAAGCAAATGTTTCACGTTCGCGAAAATTAATGGATAGCACTTGACCAGTTTCCAATGATAAAACCGGCGTAATGGAAGAGCTGCAATTGCTACCTGATGCATTTTTAGCTACCACTTATAATATGTCTAAATATTATAAGGTTAAATTAAATATAGCATAAGATGGCAGATGCCGTTAATCACGTATATTGGTGTATTCGTTATTTGCAATTTATACCAGATTTGCCTCGGGCGGGACTCGAACCATGACGTATTTGCTTCTGTCTCTCTTTATATCGACTACGCCACCAAAGCCCCAATTACATCCAATTTTCAGTTATACAACTTGTATTCAAGTCGATACTAAACAGCATCGCTTTTACACAAGAAATTTCTCCAACTGTACTTATAAAACAGATACCATGCCATTTGAAGAGGTGATATTGAACTAATGTATAATAACATGATTTCATTTTACATGAATTGCCATCTCATGGAATTCTTTCCTTAAACTGATAATATATAAAATAATGTCATTTATTTTTATCTTAATCTAGTGAACAAATATATATGGGGCGAGTACATACATGGAAAATTAAGCAGAAACACGTAAAATCATGTTCATGAATTAAGAAAAAATAGAAAATGATCATTTTTCAATAGTTTAGATCACAATAAAACGAAACCAGTGTCAAGATAGCAGAGAAATACCACTGTACGCAATAATAATTATTGTGATTATTCTCCTATTACGAAAATTAGAAATGACGAAATACTTTTAAACCGAATATGCTCGCTTTAGTGCGATTAAATAATTAGATCTGTAAATCTGTTCAAGACGAAGTACTCAAACACCAACTGAAAACGATAAATATACGCATACGATTTCTCTTAACACACATGAAAATATAATGGTGAAAAAACAGGCTATTTATGTAGCATAATGCGTGTTGGTAGTGACTTCGCAAAATATTAATATAAAAGATTATACAACTTGTATAAAGTATTTTACTGGTTTAGGAGTCTCATTTCGACAATAGTGCGGGCAATTAAACATAGAGATTGGCATATATAGGTAATTTTGTACACCGAGGTTTTGTGCAAACAGAAAACGTACCGAGCAAAAGGAATATACGATAGACAATACCACGTCATTGCAAAAAATTGAAGTACGCAGAATATAATGCACAACATATTTTTCGCCCACTAAAATACAAAAAATATAGAAATTAACAGAATCAAAGTTACAATATTGTGTAGAGTAATCATTTTGAACTAAACTCTGAAATATCACAAAATACATGAATATTGGATCGATTTCTACTGACAGTAGCACTGTAGCTACTGGGGTTTAGCCAACACAGGACAAATTAGTTCAAACAGATTTCACATTGCAACGACCGTCATGCACTAAATAAAAAGCGGACTTATATATTGAGATATGCATGGTGGGTACTCAAAAACAAACAACTCCAGTTGACTCTAAAATAGGGGTCTTCAAAGTGGAAGGAAATTTATGTCATTCGGAGAAATGATCAATATCGTCGTGTACAAAGAGTAAATAAAAACAGTGCTAGTTTAAAAAACGCAAATTATAAGTCAGTAAGTACCTGATGATTCTCTATGTTCTCAGGTTAGAATTTGTAAAACCCATAATCACACACAAGATTTCCAAGAATAAGAAGAAGAAAAGCGTCAAATGACACCTATTTTGTTAACTGGCGTAATACGCACGATGGACTTTCCTTCGTGTCAGCGTGTGCCAAAGATAGCTTATTCATTGGTTTTTCTAATATAGTATAGCAAAATCCACCACTGAAACAGAGAAAGCACCAAGGGTTCTATCCAGGATTAGCATGAATTCAACAGGAAGTCCTCGCAGAAGTGGACGTATTAAGATGAAGCAGTTAGCACAATCATGAAGGCAGCTTTCGAGCCGCAGAGTTGAATATAAAATAATAAACATTTGTATTTTGTTTTACTGGATGGATGCGCTTTATAAAAAACTCCTATAAATAATTGATGTAAAATAAAGCATTTGTGTGGAGTTTAATAAAATGGCTTCTGACGGATTGGAAAACTTAGTAAGAGTATTATCTGCAAAAATGAACACGTTGACTGAGGAGATAAGGATAATTAAGTTTTGGCTGGATGACACCCTATTAATAAATTCTGAGGGAATACGCGTAAACGACCCAACCAATATAGATGAAGTCAGCAATGACAACCGCGCCCAGAAGGAATTAAACATACATATACCGGTTTTTCATCCGAATCGACGGGTTTTTTCGACCGTCATTAGAATTTAAGCCGTGTTTGACCTTAAACAGGAATTATGGCAAATCAGAGTTCGGCCCGAAGACCGATGTAAGCTAGCAGTGCAGGTATCCCAAAGTCATTTCAAATTCATTTGGTTTTAATAACGCACCAAAAATGCTCCTTGTATGATTTAGTCTATAAAACAGCTTACGTTGACGATGTTATTATATGAGCCAATACTGAACGTCAATTACGTATTCGGCTGAAGAAGATGTTGTCAAAAGTCGTAGAATAGCGATTATATTTTAAGCCAGAAAAATACTAAGATAGATCGGCAAGTGCAGTTTCTGGGTCACTCAGTCTCAGTATGCCATTAGATTCGAATGTACAGTCTACCATGGACTATACGCTTTATACGAGCGAACTCCTAGAAATAATTGATTCAAAATAAAGCATTTGTGTGGAGTTAAATAAAATAGTTCTTGACGGATTGGAAAACAGTTAGTTTTATCTGAACAGATGAACAATGACTGCGGAGATAGGAAAATTAAATTTTGGCTGGATAGCACCCGATTAATTAATTCTGATGGAATACGCGTAAACGACCCAACCAATATAGGTGAAGTAAACATAAAGGATATCGCCCTCTGAGCTAGTTCGTTGTTTGACCTATGCTAGGTCTCGTTTAGGCCTTCTAGTATTCGGAGTCGTAAACTTATACGCGCTAACTCTGAAATCATGCTACTGATATTTGTTTGGAAATGAACTAGATCTGTCCTCTGGCCTTGAGCGGCGTTCAGGTATTTTAGTAATTGTCGGAGATATAAACGGTTAACTACATCAACACTGCATGGGTAACAAAACTGAGGATAAGTGAACCATAGCTAAAAATAGCGGCTATAAGGACATGTTAGTGGTGAACTAAAAATTCCAGCGCCACAAGCGGTCTCCGAAATGATCCATAATGACAAGGCTTGCTTGAAAACATCGAATAAGTTAACGAAACCATTTCGATGGCATAAAGGAATGACGAACTCCACAAAGTCAATATTTCCTATGTGATATAAAATTAAACACTATGTAAACAGTCGTTAGAACGAAGTTTCATCCGTGCGTAAGATCATGTTAAACGGCGCCCTGCCGCAAGTCGTCAATCAATAAGTTTGTCTAGGTTCTTTAATAACACAAATCAGGTCGGCTTTCGCCGAGATTTTCAATTGCCATTATTAAATTATAAAAATCACTGATATCTGTCCCATTTTTTTTATTAAGAACGAAGTCCGTGGTCCTAACGTCAAGCATACTGTCGCTCCTTTTCTGTCACAAATACTTCGATGATACAATGTTGCTTCTAGCGCATCGGACAGCTTTGTTGATAATCTTGTTGGTTCTGCTTAATGTAGGTCACTGTCAGCAGAAAAAACTTTATGAGACGACCGGTTCTTTGCAATTGTTCTTTAATATACCATCACCAACGAATCCTATTATAAGACATCTTTAGCGATGGTTGGGGCATTGTTTGAGGCCTCTTGCACATCCTGCTCACCGGGCAACCAAAGCAATTCTGGTAGATGGCCGGAACCGCAGCTGGAATAGATTAGCAATCTCGTTGCCGTATACACTTTTTCGAGTTTTTCCTTTTTAATCACTATCCCACAAGACAATTAAGTAGACATAAATCTGCAGGTTTAGCGGAAAATAAAATTCAGTAGAGGCCTGGTTAGGTTTGTCCTATTGTCACAAGCTCTTCTAGAGATCACGTTTTGCCAGATTTAGATCTAGGTTTATATGTACATGTATGTAACGCATTTAAGTTAGAAATCAAATTCCAAATCGATAATAGATTTTTTGCCTACTTTTCTCGTTTATGGAATCCTAAAACTAATTTAAGCAGTACGAACGAAATACATCTGAATGTAGAGTTTGCAGTATAAAATTTATCACGAGCATTATGATAATGTGTAAGCCGCCAGAATTCAGTTTTATCAAAGAATAGCGATACACAATAATTCATTCATAAATATCGGCACAAGAGCAACCCAGGCGCACCGTGTGAGTAATTCAAGTTTAATCATGTTAGAATAACCAGATATTGACAAAAAATAAAATGAAATAGGAAGATTTAACTAGACCGTAAACGTTTAACTTACCACAACGGCTGATAGTATTGTTAATAGCATACAGCACTAAAAATATTTAAAAAAAACGATATTAGTATTTCAATCTTATCGCACCTTAAACATATGATCACGAATGAAGAAACATTTTAAATGATTAAAAATAGGTTAGATTTCTTGCTCACAATATAAAATGCCGATGCAGATGCGTAGCACACACAGAGGTATGCAAAGATACAAAGAAATACACTGATATATCCGTTTGTTTAGTGCATGCCAGAATACATTTTGCTTATTCAATGCAAAGTTAATATCACAAATAACATTTTTTCACGGAACACTCAATATGATTTCATGGTTTAAATACAAACTAAAACCCGCATGGCATGGTGTAATTTTTAAAATTATTTTTTTCGTATTTGGCGGAAAGACCGTCTCTTCACCGGCTAGACAGTTAAATATATGATGCAACGGCCAACGGAGAAGCAATGGATGTACAATTGCTACAGCAGTTGCCGAAACCAATTTAGAAATATCTATCAGAGAAGTGAAAAGAAGTTCTATCACAACATGACCACCTGAATCAAATGTCCCACATTTCATGAACGATTAAATAGTGGGTATAGGATGTAGTACAGGCTCCTACTGATGAGATTATACTTTTAGTTTATCTTCTGGTCCTATTTGAACTACGTACGCAGTACCTAATGCACAGTTGCACATATATATATATATATATATATATATATATATATATATAACTAACAATACATAGCTATCAGAATCAAATATTGTAGATAAAACGTTTCACTGGGCAGTATTTACGAATTAAGAGGGCTAACATGTATTTTACTGCAGCTGACTGCCGAGGAGGGATAAGCTTGCATAACGGGCTTCATACGATGTCGCTTGTAAGACCAACAATTCTATAGTCCCAGATTTAGCATTTCGAGATCTCCACTGTCAGTGTTCTGTTGCAAAAAATACCGTACAGGTGGGACCTATAAATTCTTACTTAAAAGGAAAAATTGCTCTCATAACACAATCTCGTTTTAAATAATAACTTGCTGTAAGATATTGGGTATTTTCAGAAAGGAAACACATTTAATCTTAAAGTATGCTTTTACTGTATATATTTCGGCACAGTTACTGGGCTGTCACTTACTTGATTGCCAATTCATCATAAAACATCAACTTATTAAATATTTTAGCCCGAACCAAATTTTTCTTCTAAATAATTTTTAAAATAATAACAATCATTATTAGTAGTAATGCACTCTAGTTTCTTTCTTATGCAGAGTTGTCTCTTTAATGACATACGTTTGTCTACCTTCTATTTAAAAAAAGAGATTGCTTGACAGCCTGATGCAATTTAACTAATAGCTAGTTTGACCAAGACATTAGATATTTTCCGTTTAATCGTTTCCTTTTAATTAGGGATTTCATTTCAACTGCATGTTGTAAATTTGATAAAATCTGCCCAAGAGAGTAAGCTTTAACTGCATCAATACTTTTAGACAATTCCAGTGCACAAACGTATTATTATCGTGCTAATGATGATGACATTGATTAAAATCAAGCTTGCAGAGTGTATAAAAATATAAAACCTAAGTTTTGGCCACTCATTATAAAGAAATGTAACTGAAAGTCGTTTTACTGCTGCACGACTGATTGAAATATAGGAATAGTGTATAATTCGCCTTCAAACTGTTTAACTTTTCTCAGCACCCGAGCAGTCAATATTTAACAAATTTATTAGAAATCCGAGTAAAAGTTTTTTTTAAATCGTCACGTAAATATTATAAGGTACATTAACATATTTAATCCTTACAACTGGTGCGACTCCAATGCCCATTTGATTTCTACTTCAAATTTGATAAAACAAACCTATCATCTGTCAACAAAATTAATCTTCATTACAATAGCCACAAGACAACTTAAAATTATCCTCCACAAATGAACTAAAGAATGAGTATACGAAAAGATTAACGATCACTGATTGCGAAGGTGATGATAACATTACTCAAATCATGGTTGCGAGCTTGATCTAAACACCACTTATATATATATATATATATATATATATATATATATATATATATCAATATTAATGGAAGTGTATAATGTAGAAAAGGCAATTCATCAAATAGATCGGTTTCGTCCTTATTGGTATCATCATCATCATTTCCAGCCACACAAAAGTCAAGTGACTAATGTTTCACTGCCATATAACCATAAGAAGTGAAAAAATGTATATAAGTGAATTTAGATAAATTATTATTGAGATTTACGAGAGAGAAAGAGAGGGGTAGAGAGAGAAGGAAAACCTTGCTACTATGAGTAAATTTATCAGGATAACTCACAGAAATGAGGCAAACTAAACCACTCCACAACACCATTATGGCCAAGTTAGCATTCGGGCAAGGCGACATCAGCAACACAGCTTCCTTGCGGATTTCACCGTATCACATTATAAACAAACCGAACCTCGCAGCTAACTTTGCCCTACTAAAAAAAGAAAGTTACGAAGATGATTCTACTATACATCTGCAACAAGATCGCCACTGAGCTCGATTCGCTGCCATATCGCTAAGGGTTTCTAACCAAGAACTGTGATGTGCACGAGGACCCCATCCCGGCAGACGAGGTGGATCCTATACTACCCAATTTGGATGTAAGTGACTTTAATTGTTTCTGCCATGTCAAAATCTGCCCACCTTGTTTCTTACGCCAATTTGGTGCTGGATGAGAGAACAGAGCTCTATTGGGCAATCGGAATGAGGGCATACGCAAAACGTGACCGAGCCAACGAAGTTGATGGAGCCTTATTTGCTTTTCTAAAGACGAGCACTTATTGACAGATCCAAAAATACGTCTACGGATGTCAACGTTAGTTATTCGTTGCTGGTAACCAACATGTGCTATACTTCTCAAACAACGATGATCGAATGCCTGCAAGCGTCTCAGATCATCAACTCTAAGAGGCCAAGTTTCACTAGCGTATAGTAAGACTGCGCGTACAGATGCATTGTAAACACGACCTTTAAGGCAAAGTGAAATATTCGCGTTTCTCCATAAATGACGAAGGTTCGAGAAAGCTACTCTAGCTTTCGCGATCCGTATTCTCACCTCGTCGGACATATTGCCTACGTTATTGATAGAGCTCCCAAGATATGTAAACCTGTCGACTATGTCAAGATCTTCATTCTGCAGTCGCAACGTTGGAGTGAGTGGTGGGTGATCCTGTAACAGTATCTTACATTTAGAGGGTGCGAATTTCATACCGAAAGACGGAACAACGTTTGCTAATCTATTTAAGGTGGTCTGGGCAGCATGCTGATTGTCGAATAATAGTACGATATCGTTCGCATAGTCAAGATCGACTAGTTTATCTCCCGGGAGAACTTCAACTCCAGCGTCCTGAATGTGTGAGAGAGTGTTCTTCATAATAGCAACGATTACAAAATTAAACAAAAATGGGGAAAGTGGACAACCTTGACGAACGTCATTGCTGGTTGTAAAGTTATGCGTTAACTCGTTGTAGACCTTAACGCGACCAGAAGTATTTGTGTAGATAGCTCGTATAATATTAACAAATTTAGTGGGCACACCGCTTTTCGACAAGATATGGAATGAAACATTGCGATCCACCGAATCAAATGCACCCTTGAAGTCTAGAAAGACGACTATTGTGGGACGGTGATATAAATGTCTCTGTTCGAGAACTTGCCTTAACGTAAAAATATTATCTATACAACCTCGTCCTGCGCGAAATCCGGCCTGTTCTTCTCTTGTTTGTGATTCACGTGAAGCGCTAAGACGACGTAGGATAATCGAAGCAAATAACCTTGATACGACCGGAGTCAAACTTATACCACGATGGTTATCGCACGAATTACGATTGCCTTTTTTGAAGATGGGAATGATGGTCGATTCATTCCAGTCAAGTGGTACGGTTTCCTCATTCCATATAGTATGAAAAAGTTTGGTCAACGCTCCTGAAATTATATCGCCACCATCCTTAACCAATCCCGGAAGCAGATCATCGGGGCCGGCGGCTTTGCGGCGCTTAAGAGATAGGATTGCATCGCGTACTTCTAACTCGGATGGTTCTTCGGGACTAATATTCCACACTGTTGATGCAGACATGCTTTCGGGAAGCGGAACTGACGCGGGTGGCCAAGAAAATTGATCTCTAAAGTGTTCAGCCCACCTGTCAAGACGACTTATTTTATCGGTTAATAATTCGTTGTTACTATCATTTATAGTTTCGCTAACTTTTAACTTTCTCGGACCTGTTGTGCGTATAAGTTGGAACAAACAGCGACTGTTACCTGACGCGAAAGCTACTTCCATTTCTTCAGCCTTTCTGCTCCAAAAGTTTTCGAGATCGCCTTTTAGACTGCGCTTAAGTTGGCGTCTTATATTGCGACGGGTATTATTATGAGTCGAGCCAGGTGGAATTTGGCGCCTTATTTCGAGTATCTCCATAGATTTTACAGAGAGCCAGTGATTATTTCTACGGGGGTCTGCTATGCCACATACAGTAGTACCTGCATTGTGCATAGTGTAACTTATCTTGGACCAAAGTATATTCGGATTTTCGCTATTCAAATCAGTTAGATTAGCCTTAAGAATATTTTCATAGTTTTGTCGGATGGACGGTTGTTCGAGTTTGCCTACATCAATTTGAGGTTTATTCTTAATTATTTTCCCGGAAAATTTTAGAGCAAATATGCAACGGTTAAGTGCATGGTCCGAGTCGACATAAGTGTTCCCAAAAGAGCGACAATCCTGGATGCAACCACGCCATCTATAACTAATTGCTACATGATCTATTTGAGTCCACCGTTGTCCGGGTGCTGGCGGACGCCATGTAGCACAACGTTTAACACTACGTCTGAAATTTGTACTACATAAATATAGTCTATGTTCAGCGCAGCTATCCAAAAGCCGTTCACCATTATCATTGCGAGTCGAGCTTAGAGTGTATCTTCCACCTAAATGAAATTCTGTGTTGCTTAAGCGACCAACTTGAGCATTCATGTCACCCATAACCAGGACTATATCCGAACTTCGTGCTTTACTTATTAAGGAGCTTAATTCGGAGTAAAAAGCGTCCTTGCTTTCTTCTGTGCTGCAATCGGTAGGAGCATATGCAGATACAACGAAGAGGCAACGATGATAACGGTTTTTTTTGCTTTGATTTTAGTAGATGTATTTAAACGTGCTGCACACAATCGACTATTTAAAGGGATCCATTCAATTAAGCAAGCTTCAGCTCGTGCGCTAAGGGCAATACCAACGCCTCATTTACCGGCTTGAGAGAATTCTGTGGAACCAGATGTTCGAAGCCAATAACGCGTAGATAGGGATGGTGCAACCTGTTCCGTAATGCACGTAGGATCCTTTATTCTGGTTTCAGATACGCAACATATGTCGATTTCTAATTTATCCTTGCTATCTTGCTATCCAAGTTGTTTTGATGTTCGCATATTAAATGCGCCTAGGTTAAAACCTAACCTAGGTTTAATGAACGATCGTCTACTAGAACCATTTTCGATATTTGGTAACCTGGTATTGGGCTCAGTGTTATGATCTAAACCAACCATATTTACAGTATCTAAAAGAGTGTTATTGTTAGATTGAGAAGAGGAAGGGGAGGGAAAGGAGGCAGAATCGGAGATAGAGTTGCTTGCAGTAGCACAATTTTCGCTTATCCACCCTGCGCGGCTCAGCAGATAAGACGACACTTTTTATACTGCGCTACGGCCGATGCAGTATGTAATTATTGTGAGTTGTACTTGTAATGGTTATATGTGGACTGTAAAAGAACACTAGGTCGCCCATTCCTAGTGATGGTTTTTATTCTGAGTTTTCCTTCTCCTAGATAGTCTGCCAACCAAAGCTGATGAGCACTATCTGCCCAGATGCCAGTGGTCAAAGTTTCCTTCAGCAGCCGAAACTTGTCCTTCACGTCTGGAACGCTTGCTCTCATTCCGTCACTACACATTTAACAAAAAGTTACAGTGCAGTTAGACCAAACTCGAGGCTTCACATGAAACGGGATGATGGCTGTCCCTTTAAGGCCCGGCAAGGTTCATGTTACCAATCCCGGGTCGACTAGCTTGAGCCCGCCGGTCGTCAAGCCGGAATTTCTATGGCTACGGGCGGGAACTCTTCATGTACTGTCCAGAAATATGCCGTGGTCAGGGCTCAAATCTGGTCATGTCTGCTTTAGAGTCTGTGACTCTGACCACTGAATCACCCCGATGCACGTCACAAAAAATTATTAGTTACATATTAATTCATGTATTCTTGTTAGCCTTTCCTTCAGGTGAAAGCTATATGTCACTCCTTTAGAACTGTAGTTCAAATTATCCACCCCACTCTGTTATTATTGAAAAACACCAAGCTGCTTACGTAAGTGGTATTAAATTGACGAGTTATTTAATTAAACATTCATTGATTGCACGGGATAACTTGTGAACGTGAAACCCTCAGCATAACGCACTTGATTTTATCAACGTATTGATATTGGTATAGGAGGGGGTCTGTTTAAAGATGAAAATAAACCGAGAGTATAAACAGACTGGACAAAGCATCTATTGTCGCAGCACATTTTCACATTTGCAAAAGTAAATTTGTGAGTTGCATTACTAGATATGGAATAATGTTAACTTAATATGTAATAATTTTATGCAGAAACTTTAAATTTTCACAACCAAAAATAAGCCATCAGTAAAAAACAATGCTTCACTTACGCATAACTATGATTAAAATAAATAAAATTAATTTAAAACAAATCCTATAAAGAAAATAATAATGGTTTATGCAGAATTGCATCTAACATAAATGGAAATATGTATTCAAGATGACATACTCATGTTCACTTAAAAATCAATGAACACCAACATCGGCATTCCAGGTACCTAGTGACTTGTACTGCATCTCTTCATGACAAGAACAAACCTGGCATTTAACTCTTCAATGAAATACTAGGTAATTTAAATACAATTCACTGTTAGAAATCTGCAAAAAATCACAAAAGTCCACCATTTGATTCCATATCACGCAGGATTTCCAACCTTTAAAAATGACAAGCACATGGTACTCATCCTACAAGACTAACTAATCCAAAACTACCCAACTATATTGTGTCTGACTTAAATTTTCCTTGCTTAAACAATCATTCCTGTTTACGTATATGTCGATTTGGGGCTGGCTGAGAAAGTATTGCTTTACTGAAAAATTGGATTGTAGGTCTGCGTAAAAGTGCCCGAAGCAGTGCAGTTCATGAAGCCCACTTTTTTAGATTGAAAAGCAGCACTTCTCAAGAAGCAAGAAATACATACAGAAATATTAGTTCTGCTTATCTTTTATTTGCTATACGTCTCATTTTACGGCGATCGAATACCAGAAGACATCAGAGACCTTCATCACTAGAGACAAATTTTTAGACGAGAATATTTCGACATTATAAAATATTTATATTTTATTGGAAAGAAGGCCGAGCAGGCAAAATTGATTACAATTATATTATTACCAGCAGCAGAGGTAAATGTAAATCCCAATAAGATGTCTGTGTGATCGATGTCAATATACGCCACAAAACGAGGGACAGGTTTCGCTGAAATTATTCACCTTGAACTAATAATTGCGCGATTTATTTGATTTCAGTTATCTGAAATGTAAAGGATGCCACACGGCACAACGCCTCGCGCTAGGCTTGAAGATTAAACTATTTAAATATAATCTGTGTTCTGCTAAACTTCACATATCGTACTGTGTCGTTGCGCGTTGGTAATAAGTTCAATTTTCTGCCACACAATCCCTCAACCGAAGAATTTATGCCGCGATTAATGAATAATATATTTAACTATAAAAACTTTCGTTAAGAATAAGAGTAGTATATAATTGTGATCATTTGGTTGGATAGTATGTGGATACAGAAGAGGCATTATTGAAAAATGTCTTTTTGCATTAGTTTCATTAGATTTCTTTAAGTGTAGCCAAATCGGCTTTACACAGAATCTCATTTAATTAAATAATCTCCAACTCGTAACTAAGTAATGATTCAAGTTTGGTAATATTCATAGAATCCTAGATTTGCACCTCACAATCAAAAACATCCACACGAAAACTGAGAGCTACATCATCCGAAAGGTAGGCTCCGCAAGAACCTATACCGAAGACAATTCTACTAAGCCTCCCCATTGTACTATTCCTGCCACTAAATTTCTGGAAATTTTGGCTAATCCAAGTGTTTCTTGTTTAGTGAGACTAACAGTCGGATGATCAGGTGAACAATATCGCGAAAAATGCAATCCGATCGCGACGTCACTGGATACAGTCGCCAACCTGAGTCACCTGGCGAGCATTATAAATATACGGCTTAGTGACATAGAAATGCACAAAAAATATATTTGACCTGAAGATTATTTTAGTGCTAAAAGAAATGTACGGGCAGTTCAAGATTAGTTATTATAACTTGTCAAAGACAGCTGCATCAACGCTAATATTTTACGAAATATCGACAGAAACCGATTTTTCAGGTTTAAATATGTAGTTCATGTAAACGAACTACTTGATGACAGATAGCAATGCGCCATACACAACAATCCTTTACTTCTGAAAAATGACCATAATAAAACTATTAGAGAAAATTAACATTAGACTATACCAATTGAACAAAGATTTATTATAGTCAAAGGCAGTTTTGAACTCCTCTTTTTAAGCTATAAGAGCAGCAGAGTCAACGTAACCGGAACAGGAAACTGGTTACCACAACCGATCTTTAACTCTAGAAGCTTAGCAGTGACTTCAGAAAATAATGAATTAACAAAAAAATTCACAAATTGAGAGCAATTTCACGACATTTGTGACCAGAAGGATAAACCAAAGACAGCATGAACGGAAAGTGTAATCTCATACGCATTCGTTTCGTGATTACTGGCGACTCATCAATAGGAGCCGGTATTACGACCTTTAACCACTATATATCTGGGTGAGGAATGTGGAATAATAGGACAGTCCTCACCAAAATATATAGTGATTAAAGGGCGTAATACCGGCCCCTACTGATGAGTCGCCAGTAAGCACGAAACGAATGTGCACCGTTCATGCTGTCTTTGGTTTATCCTTCTAGTCACAACTGAACTAATTTGTTACTAGGTTCGCAACACCTAATACATACTTACATATATATTAGTTCTTCGCAACAAACAGTATTTAATTCCACAACACTGTCCAACAACAGAATCAATCGCAAAACGTCATTAAGACCGCTGCTAATATGGCTATATGCCGAAATGTCCGCATTGCAGATTTCCCATACACGAATAATTTTGGCTGGAAAACTATAATTTTACATAGCTCATCAAGACATCTAGCACATCGCCGCGTTAACACAAAAAACATATCGTGGCGGGTCACGGAAACTGGTAGTGTAACTCAGACATATAGCGTGGGGCATTAATTTGGTCCACGCAGCTCCTACTCAAGCTATTCAATTATTTTCGACGGAAAATAGCAATGGTCACTTTTGATGCAATACAAAGAGAAATGATACTAAGATAGTCGGCTGTAGCGCAGGTGTACATTTTTAATAAATGTGCACTACAATGGCACTGTTCAACTATGTAGGCATAGATTCATTCCTAAAAATCGCACCAGTGAACTCGTTTAGATTCTCCTAGACTGCAAATTTCAGAAATTGAATGAATACAAATATACGCCATCAATCCCAGTGTCTTTACGGTCACTCATGAGACAGCAAGCCTTTGTAAACTTATCAAAAGAAGCTGCTGTCCCGATTCGGTAACAAAATCAAAGGTCACATTGTCGATTACTATCCTGTTTGCAGTATTATGCAGTTTAAGGATATTTTGAAGTGCTTGCCAAACTGCGCCTCAAAATGCCAAACGATAAGGCGTCAGATCTGTTCAAACAATCTAAAGATGTTAAATAATGTTTGTTGCGGAGAACTAATATATATGCAAGTATTTATTAGGTGTTGCGAACCTAGTAACAAATTAGTTCAGTTGTGACCAGAAGGATAAACTAAAGGCAGCATGAACGGAAAGTATAATCTCATGCACATTCGTTTCGTGCTTACTGGCGACTCATCAGGAGCTGGTATTACGCCCCTTAACCACTATATATTTGGTAGAAGAATGTGGAATAATAGGACGGTAGAATGAATTCATGCTGCATCGACTGTCGCTCAGGATAAAAATAGTCGCCAAATCTGCTGAGTCGTGCAAGGTGAAAAAGCGAAATCAGGCTAGTGCAGACAACTTCATTTCAGATTCGGCCAATATTCCTCTTCCATTCTCATTGCAATCTAAGAAAAAACACTCCTGCGGATTTTGATCATATCACTGAGCCCAATATCGGATAGCCAAATTTTTCAGAAAGTTCAAGTAAACCACTAATCATTAAACCTAGAATAGGTTTCAATGTCAGCGCATTTAATATGCCTCCGTGGAAACAAATAAGACAAAAAGAAGCTATAGCGCGATAAATTAAAAATTGGTATATTTTACGTGTCCGAAAAAGGAATACAGGATCTTACGAATATCACACAACTGTGTGCACCATTCATAGTCACACGTTAATGACTTCGAAAATTCGATACCAGAGTATGTATTGTACTTAGCTAATAAGCTGAAGCTTGTTTAACCTAATGGATCACCGTAAACAGCCGACTATGAGGAGCATCAGGTAAAAACCAACGTTTGTTTCAAAATATTTCTGAAATATTTATAAAAAATTAAAGGTTATTTTCAATAACCGATAAAACTTGTCCTCTAGATAGGTGGGCTGAACACTTTGCAAAACAATTTTCCTTGACACCTTCACTAATACCGCTCTCCGAAAGTATTCCCGTATCAGCAATGTGAAATCGTAATCGAGGAAAACGATGATTTTGAAACACGACATCAATACTTATGTATTAAAAACTACAAAGCCTCAGGTCTCGATAAACTGCTACCGGCATATTTAAGTATGGTGACCACATAGTATATAAAGTTTAGCCTAATATTTTTTGTACTACATGGACTGAGGAGACCATCATTCCATTGTAATACGCGTGATAACTAACGTGGAATAAGATTAGATCTAGTCGTATTTAGGTTATTTGCTTCGATTATCATACAATATCTCAATGCTTCGCCTAAATCACTTACTAGAGAAGAACAAGTCTGATTTCAGTCAAGAAGAGGTTATCTAGATAATAGTGTTATCTTAAAGCAAATTATTGAACGACATATATATCGCTGCCAAACAATTGTAGTGTATATAGTCTTCAAAAGTGCATTTGACTCAGAGGATCGCAATGTTATTCACGATATTTTGTATAAAAATTGAATACCCACTAAACTTGCAAATATTATTTGCTCTCTACCTATACACTTCTAGAATAAAATGAATTACCACACAACTTATCTATCAATGGTGGAGCTCCCGCCGATAGAATAGTCGATATAGACCATGCGGACGATATTGTATTATTATTCAACAATCCAGAAACTGCCTAAATACATTAGCAGTCGTAGTACCATCTTTCGGTATGAAATCCGCCCAATTTAAATGTAAAATGCCTATACATGATCACCCATCGCTGACTTTAATTCTGCGGCTTCAATGCAAAGATCTGAATATAGTTGACAGGCAGCTGCATCATTAACTTAGGTGATATGAATGGCGAGGTGATTATGAGAATTGTGTAACCTATATCGGCTTTCTCCGATCTTCGCCATTTGTGAAGAAACAATTGTATCTCACTGTCTTAAAGGGCGTATGAATAACTTATTTTTACGTGAAAATTTTAAACATCAGTAAAACTTGGTTCTACATAACTGAAGATTTTGGACACTGACCTTCAATCCACCAGTTATTTAAGAAACACAGCCCGTAAAAGTTACCAAAATCGAAAAAACAACGATGACATTCGTAGACGTATTTCTGATTCGGCTTGCTAGAGATTTTCATTAGACAAATAAATAAGTCTCCATCAATTGTGCGCGCTAGGTCGTGTTTCACATATGCCATCAATCTGATCGTCCAACAGGGTATTATTCTCTTAGCCAGCGTCAGATTGTGCTTAGAAACAAGGTTGGCATATTTTGACATGAAAGAAACGGCTAAAGTAAACAAAAATCACATTGGTTATTATAGAATCGGTTTGTCTACCAGGATAGGATTCATTTGCGCATCATATTTCTTGGATGGAAACACTGCGAGTTATAGCATCGCATCGAGCTCAGAAGAGATTTCGTCGCGGATTTATGGTAAAATAATTCTTGGTTAAAAAGTTATTTGCATGGTATGGTCTTTCATAAGAAGCAATAAAGAAAAAATTTCTAGGAAGCTGTATTGCCTATACCGTTTTGCTTTAGAATTATCATTTATAGAAGATTAATAGAAGTCTAGGTTGCTTCGTTTCTATGTTTAGAATAGGTAGGTATCTCCGTCTGAACTAGAGCTTTCTCTTTGTAAATCACTCACATTTAACATTTCTTGTTTTAGACGATTATTATTATTTATTTATTAGTTTCATTGTATAACTTGCCTTTTCTTATGGTTCTATGTCAGAGAAAACTTATGCCACGTCAGTAAGCAGGAGTGCTAGTGTCTCCATTTTGTGGATAGGTTCCACAACGGAAAAATTTCAATCGTTTTGAACGTATTCTTCTCTTTAAATTGCTTTCAAATCACCCGAAAATCAATAATAAAAGGAAGCCGCGTATGACGGAGCTTCTGGATGCAAAATACTTCGTTCAGTTATTCTAAAAATTTCCATGGATCGAATAAAACATGGTTCATTGTTTGCTTGTGTATTTGTTTTAGAATCGAGCTTGTATGGTAAAAATTTATGCTGCAACAGGCAAAGAATTTATCAAGTGACATTTCTAAGACATACCATTCGCGTAGCTCTAACTGATACACGATGCGATTTAGAATTGTTAAAGACAAGAGCAAAAAGCTATCTTATACCTGAACTGCAGTATTCTTTGATATATTATAACTATAACAAAAAATAGCAAACATTAGTGATAAAAATAACATTTTTGAGAGAAATAAATTTATAAATTAAGCTTACTAGCACAACAACCGCCGAGATTGCTCTGGTTAGTTCGAACATCTTTTTAAGCTGCTGTAAAGGCCCCATAAGAAAAAACGTACTAAAATGGAAGAAAAAAATTAAAAATATTATACGATCAATACTTATCGTATACTTAAAAGTATACATTTTATCAAATAGAGTCTAGCATGTTTGGATTATAAGAGTATTTGCCTACCAATGTAAAATAGGGATAACCAGGCAAAGATTACAATTATACCGAAATCACACACCACATCGACAACAAAATGAACAACACAATTGCAAAGGTTAAACCTGTAATTGGAAATTCGTATTTACATCACAGAAATAGTAAAAATAGCTGAAGCAGATATGAAAAACGTAAATTTCTTCTTTTTTCGGTTCTATAACCAAATGTCAAAACCGGGAATGTCACAAAGAAATTAGTACTGAACTATGAGTGAATGAAAAACTGTCTAATAGTGAACAACGATTGCGATTCAGTTGATCAGTTGCATTTTCAATCATCTAAATTGTTTAGTTTATACCAACAATATATATATATATATATATATATATATATACTATATATATATATATATATATATATATATATATATATATAATAGCCCTTTACTATACTTTAATTCAAGGCTATTTCACCAGCTAGCATGCTGTCTATATTATAATGGCGGTTGGGGGCTGGTAAGTCGGAAATTTTGGACGAAAGCGTTTATTTATTCAAAACATCCGATGTGACTACTAGCTGAGACATAATTTTGTATAAAACTTTAAATATCATGTAATTCAAGACTTCGGTGGCGTAGGAAATAAGTTGCATGACTCTGGATCAAACTTGGCCGAGTCAGATCGCCGGCCGCAACATTGATGCTCACTGCAGGAAACGGCCAAATAATGTTAGAATCAGTCTTTTAGATGAATTTCAATCCCTTTGGTTAAATCTGAAATCAAATCATCGGTGGATTACAATATTTTATTCGATATTTTACCTTAAAGTTGTGTGGGTGCCAAATTTTAAATATTATACGGCAGCTTGATACAACCATATTTGGTCGCATTAGGGTTCTCAATTAATTATCGTAAAACTTTACTATCAGCATTGATATCCGACAAGAATGTTCACTTCTCTAATTGTATAATAGACGTCACTATGAACCATGCTCGTTCATACCTTTAAGCTGGAAGCGTCGAAGTTCACCCAGGCAGAAGATTAATCGACCTACTTTATGCACTCTATATTGTGTATATATTTGAAAACTAATCTTCGGCCCAAGTCGCATTGAATAAATTAAAAGTCACCGTTCCGTCATTCAGTATAAAAATGACATCAACATGTATGATACCACTACAGAATCACCTATTATGCCCTTTAAATCTATGGCTACAAGGTAAAGTTGGCAATTTTACATGTATTGTAAGCTATTGCAATAGCTCAGGCAATATGAATGTCAAAGTGAATATGATGGTGAATGCGCGACCCATTGTTTCTTACCGCCCACAGAATTATGCATAATACAATCTATAACCAATATATACTGGATTGGCCGTCGCAAAGGATAAAAAGAATCGCCTTATCTGCCGAGTCGCGCAGGATGGATCAGCAAATTAAGGCTACTACAGACACCTTCATTTCCATTTCTCTGTCTTTTTCTCTTCCAATCTAACAATAACGCTCTTTTAAACGTTATGTACACGATGAATGTTGATCTTACCCCTGAGTTCATTACCAGGCTGCCAAATATCGAAAATTGTTCAAGTAAAATACCATTCATTAAACCTAGTTTACATTTGAACATCAACGTATTTAATGAGCGAACAATAAAACAAATTTGACAACACGAAGCTTTAGCACGTACATAGGATAAATTAGAAGCGTACACATGTTGCGTATCCGAAACCAGAATGCAGGATACTACAAGCATAACAGAACTGGGTGCACCATCATTATCTATACAATATTGGCATCAAGCTATTCGTTCCACGGAATTTTATCAAACCGGAGAATAGAACGACGGAATTGTACATAGTTCACAGGTTGAAACATTACTAACTGAATGGAAAATTGTAAGCAGCCAGCTTTGTGCGGCATACTTAAAGATGTCTACCAAAAAAGATGCCAGAAGCCTTAATCAACGTTGCATTTTCGTTGAATCTGCATATGCTCACACATATTTCAGCGCAGACGACAGCAAGGACGCTTTTTAATCAGAACTAAGCTCCTTATTAAGTAGAGCACGAAGTTCACATACAGTTTTAGATAGGGTTGACATGAATGCCGACATTCTGCGATTAGGCAACGCAGAAACCAGAATGCAGGATACTACAAGCATAACAGAACTGGGTGCACCATCATTATCTATACAATATTGGCATCAAACTATTCGTTACACGGAATTTTATCAAACCGGAGAATAGAACGACGGAATTGTCATAGTTCACAGGTTGAAACATTACTAACTGAATGGACAATTGTAAGCAGCCAGCTTTGTGCGGCATACTTAAAGATGTCTACCAAAAAAGATGCCAGAAGCCTTAATCAACGTTGCATTTTCGTTGAATCTGCATATGCTCACACATATTTCAGCGCAGACGACCGCAAGGACGCTTTTTTATCAGAACTAAGCTCCTTATTAAGTGGAGCACGAAGTTCACATACAGTTTTAGATAGGGTTGACATGAATGCCGACATTCTGCGATTAGGCAACGCAGAATTTCATCTAGATGGCAGATACACATTAAGCTCAGTGCGTAACGACAATTGTGAACCGTTGGATAGCTGCGCGGAGCATTGATTGTACTTGAGTAGCACAAACTTCTAAGGTAATGTAAGGCGTTGCATCATATAGCGTCCTGAATCTCGAGGGTGACTGTAGACTAAAATAGATCATGTAGAAATTTGATAAAGATGGCATGGTTCCAATCAGAACTGTCATTCTTTGTGAAACATGTGAGTCAACACGGAACGTGTATTTACTCGTTTTTAGGAAATATAAGAATAGGGCAAACTCGAGCAGACACCTTTCCATAAAAAATAGGAGGTTACTGTAAAATCTACGTTAACGGAACTTGATGGCGTAAATGCCAACGTACTGTGGACGAAGATAAGATCCATATGTACAATTCAGGTACTGCTGCATGTGACATCGTAGGAGTTCGTAGAAATAGTCATTTGGTCACTCTATAAAACTAGAGATTACCAAAACTAAGAACCAAATGCCTGCTAGCTCAGCTTATAAAAATATTCATAGAGTTGTAAGAAGTCAACTTAAGCACAGTCTAAATGTGACCATTAGTCATTTTTGACCAGAATGTCTGAGAAGATGGAAGAAGCCTTCGCATAAGGTAAAGACCGAAAAGTTAGCAAAATAATATGTGATAGTAACAACAGTCAAATAAACAATAGGTCTATGGCTCCTTCATCGGTCCCGATCCCCGAAATTATGCCTGCATCTAAAGTGTGGAACACGAACCTCGAACAACCATCAGAATTAGATATACAGAACGCCATCCTACATATTAAATATCGAAATTCTGCAGACCTCAAATTTTAATCCCCCACGATTATTTAAGGATGATGGTGAATATTTCTGGACGCAGACTAGCCTTTCGCGTTTTATATGGAATGAGAAGATCGTACCGATTGCTTGAAGTGAGTCGGCAATCATCCTCATCTTCAGAAAAAGCAATCGTAATTCGTTTGATAAACATTAATGGTATAAACATAACCCCAATCGTATCAAGGCTAATTTCCTAGGTTATTCTACGTCACCTGAGCACTTTGAGTTAATCACAAACTGGAGAACAAAAAATCTGATACTGGCCAGGATGAGCTAGAATGGATAATATTTTACTTTCAGGCAAGTTCTTGAACAGTGACATGGACATCGCCATCCTTCAATAATCGTCTTTCTAAACCCCAAAGGCGCATTCGACCAAAGGGATCGCAAAGATCTATTCGATATTCTGTCAAAAAAGTAGTAGGCCAACTAAATTTGAATACATTATACGCACTCTCTGAACAAACACTTCCGGTCCCGATAAAGTCTACAACAATAAAGCACTCAACCTTTTTCTGGCAGTTCTTCATGCATTATGCAGAGCCAGACAAATGACAAAAATTGAATAATGTTTCACTGTCATATAAGCATAAGTCGTGCATGGGTATATGTTGACGGTAAAAGAACACTAGGTCGTCCATTCCCAGTGAGTGGTATTCGTTAATGCTGCCCAATTTTTACATTTTGATTTAATTTTGTAATAGATGCTGCTTTGAAGAATGCTTTTCCATGCAGTAAAGATACAAGACTCAAAGTTCTGTTAGGTGGTAGATTAATCGTGCTTGTCAATGTTAATATACGATACCTCAGAATCTGTTCAGGCCACCTTGAATGGAGTAGTAGTTAGTGTTCTATCTGTCGGTATGAAATTTGCACTCTCTAAATATACGATACTTTAACGGGACCACTCACAACTCACTATAACTCAGTGGCAGCACAGTGAAGATCTGAACGTAGTTGATAGGTTTACTCATTTTGATAGCTTTATCAATAACTCTTTGGCAATATGAGTGATGAGATGAGTATAGGAACTGCAAAAGCCGCAGTAACGTTCTATAATCTTCTTCAGTCATTAAGAATGCTTCGTTACTTACATTTTCATTACACGATAGTGAGACTTAACTTTCTAGAACTAATTAAGTTAGACGCTTAAAGGCATTCGACCATCATAGTTTCAGAAGCAAAGTAAACATAAATTACCAATAATTAATAATCCAAGGTGACAACCGTAGAGGTATTTCTGGAACAACTAACAAGCGCTTCCTCTTAGACAAGAAAACAAGGCTCAATCAAGTACGCCGGATCGCCCACATTTTACGCATGCCATCAATTCTATTGCACAGTAGTGCAATATTCTCTCAACCAGCATCTGATTTACGTAATAAACAAGGTGGGCTGTTTTTGACATGCCAGAGGCTGCTAAAGTCAACAACATCCAAATTGGGTAGTATAGGATCTGCTCGTCTACCAGGATCGGGTTCGCGTGCACATCGTAGTTCTTGGTTAGAAATCCTGCGTAACACCGCATCGAATCAAGCTCAGCAGCGATCTCGTTTTAGACTTTTAGTTGAATCATAATCTTAACGTTGCTTACTCATTTGGGAAGAGTAAACCGCGAAGTTCGATCTGGCTCATGAAGCGATGCACGGAAATCTGCAAGGAAGCTTAATCGCCGATGTTAAAGCTCACCTGACTAAAAGGAGGCTCTGTATGTTGCCTTATTTTTGTGTGTTATATAACTAAATATACTCACATTAACTAAAGCCCCTTCTTGATAAATAACTCACAATTATCATACAGCATCATAGTGATGTATTTCATAAGGTAGGCAGATTTTGATATTGCAAGAATCCATTTGGACAATATAGGACAAGGCCACTTGCCATGATGGGTTCTACGTTTTTACCATAATTAGTTAATGGCGATCTTGCTGTATATTGTAGAGGCGTAGGTGGCCTCATTTATGGGTGTTTCAGAAGATTATATAAAACTAATTGTCATTTCTGAGGAAGTAATTAGACTGGTTTCTAATTGCGTCAACTTGCATTCCTAACGTTTTGTTAATATTTTGTATTAAACCTCAACAAAACACATCCGAAAGCGAGCAGTCTATCTTGAACTAAATCCTGGATTTTTTGTCAGCAAAAATGATAAGTAATAATACTTACGAAAATCAGATGGTAGACATTTCTGGCTTCATCAACGTTTTGAAAGGAGACACGTTTGATATTACAATCGCATGGACCTATTGCATTTGGCTGACAGAATTGTAGACTACCTGTCAAGGGAAATAAAACGAAGAAAATTTGGAAAGCATAATCGATTTATTCGGTCCCCTAGACAGTGTATCTAAAGAAGATTTGGCGGATTTCATGTTTCTTAGCAAACTATTTAACTACCTACTTAAAAATTTTAAATTATGGGTGCGCCTTTTGTATTATCACGACGTAGAGCCAAACCGATCAATCAGGTAATGATCTTAAAAGTAGATTCCTCTTATTTTCGTTTATTCAGGCTCATATTTTCAGTGAAAGCACTATTCTTCAGTGAATAACTCTATGTTCTACTGTCAACCGGCTTCTAAATCCCAAAGAACACAGGGATAACTAGGTGTTAGTTTAAGTAGAATCTGAGTTCCGGAACTTTTGAAGTACGTCCTCAAGAGATCTTTCTATTAATGCATAATCATCTCGATTTGAGAGGCTTCTCACGACTGCGATTCCGAATTTTTCCTTTATTACAGTGCTACTACAACTAGGGTATAAGACGTCCCATGAAAACAATCTCTCATATTCAAAAAATTAAGGTCTCGAGCATGACTTAAACACCCATCCAATTACATATATACATATGTCAGTATAAACAAAGAATTGTATAAGGTAGCAAAGAAAATTCATCCAGTAGACCGGTTTGGTCCTTATTGGGAACTCTTCAAGTACTGTGACGAACTTCCCCGCGGACAGGGTTCAAAACTAGGCACGTCTGCCTTATAATCTGTTGCTCTAACCACTGAGCCACCCTGACGCATAATACACACAATTTTCAGTTATATATTAAATAAAGTTTTTTTGGGTAAGGCTTTCCTTTAAGTGGAGCTTATACGGTATCTCTTTAGACCTGAAGTTCCAATTAGCCATCCTAATCTATCATGATAGAACAGACACCACGCTGCCTGGAGAAACGGTAATGAATTAAAGTTCTATAATTAAAAAAGAACATTGATTACGCGGGCGATGATACCAATTAATTAAATCAAGTTTGCGATCTTGATATTAACATCTGTCCCATTATCTACATACATTTCCCAGTATAAACTAAGCATTATACAATGTAGAAATGTATTTCATCCAGTAACCCGGTTTCGTCCGGATACTCATCGCGTAATATCTAAAAATTTGCCACAGACGGCTCGAACCTGTGAACGTCTGCTTCAAAGTCTGCGACGCTATCCACTGCGTCACCATGCCGCACAATACACGCATAGCACAGCTATATACTACCTTTCGCTTTTAATTAGCCTTGCCGTCTCCGGGAATCTATGTGGAACGCCTTTATGCATAAAATTTCACGTAGATACTGCAAATCTTTTATTATAGAAATGGCCCCCCGCTAAATGGGGGTGTAATATTGAATTGACGACTGATATAATTATACAATTCTTGATTTAAATCATTTTTATCTCCAATCGTGCAATCAATTATTGTTTAATCCATCATATTTTCCGTGCTAATAAGAACAATAAGAGAACCAAATATAAACCGTAGTACATTTCTTTATAATTTTTGGTTGTTACACCATTGATATTTCCGACGCTGCAATCACATTATCGATTCCCTTCCTTCAACTCCTGAACGTCAATCAGCGAGTCCACTTCCAGCGTAGGTCCTAATTACTAGCCTCAATCAGACATTTTTTGATCAATCCTCTCAGCAAGTTAGTTAAGGTCGTAAGTATATTTACTTCAACAAACTTCACAGACGGTAGAATTTCAAAATTACAATTAAATCGGAGTGCTTAAATCAGGCAATTGACTCAGATGCAGATAGATTAGCCCTCAACTTGGGCTACACTCCAACTGTCTGCACGATCTTCAGTAGCAACCAGTTCTCGGAGACTATTTTCAATTATGATATGTGCCGCGATATTTTATTCTGTTTCGCCTATCGAGGTGTTGAATAAATTCCTACTAACAACCAGTCTAACAGTGAGTCCTGCTGTTATCGCATCTTCAACAATATCACCCAATCCATTCTGCATGTGTTCAAAAATGCTCTCTCGACTTTCGATCAGAAGCAATCAGAAAATATCGCGAATGACGATAAGACAACCATTTCAAGATTGCGGACTGGCCGATTCGATAAGCTAGCGGTTCAATTCTGCGCCGAAATTTCTCAGTTTTAATCGTAAAAATTTTGAAGTGAAAAGTTTACAACTGTATAACAAATAATCCCCGCACTGATTATCTTAAAGATCTTGTTTTCAAACGTGTTTGTCGTATGTTTGTATGTCATAGTTCATTGTTTAAAGGTGTCAGCTATTCATGATTAATTTCTACATTACAGTGAAAGGGACATCCGAAAAGTATGCGGAATTGCTGTATATACTTGATCACCACATGCATTAGGTTACGTGTCTAATTTGGTCTCGACAGGGGGTGTGTTATTGGCCTTGTTCGATATATCGTCCCACTACCTTACTCCAGCAGAGGATACTAACGAAGATGAAATGTTTTCTGGGATTTTTGTTGGTCCTGATAAGCATGTTAGAGTCCCGGAGATTCCAGAGTGCCCAATATACCTTATGAAGTCTACCTTGATATTTTACACTAAAAATTGTTTTTTTTTAATTTCTGGCGTCCCAATGTGAGCTTTAAATAATGTGAAAAGATAATCTCTGCAAAAAAGATCATTTTTACTTATTTTTAGTTAATTGGCTATCTAGTCTGGATTAAAACGAATTTGTATTCCAACTAGTATTGTCATTCTATATATTGATCCATACTAGTGGACAGTCGTAGATGAACAGACCGGAAATTTTGTTTCAGAATGAACAAGTGTTACGGTAACAATCATACCTCTTCTTATAATTTGTTATATTGCAGCTGTAACATAACAAATGAAACATTCACTAACTTTAACTGCGTCATCTACCTTCCTAGCTACCGAACAGTATTAAATAATAATTTAAGAACCTATACTTCTCTGTCGCGTAAGCATGCAACTCATAGTTATGTGGACTGTCAGTAAACAATAGGGCGTAAGGTATTCGCACAATCACAAAATTAACCTGCATCATATACCAACAAGTGTATGCAATTGGCTTTTGTTCAACAACTTGAATGTTCTCTATTCACAAGTCAATTGTTTCAAAATTCAAAGAAGACTAATATTAGTTATTTGGGTAGGACTGATCCAGATATTGCAAATTCTCACCTTATATTTCTTTCTGTGGGCATACATCACTCAACTTCTCTACGAGGCTCTCTACTTTTAGTCACACTCAGACTAGCACCGCTAGCGAATGATTTCTGTACATTTTCGCTCATAGGTTAGGCTGTTAGATAAATACAATTAAAAAACCTGAATGGATCAATTTGGT
>JAQBSW010006389.1:0-49030 GCA_029291075.1 Eudiplozoon nipponicum | reverse complement strand
TGTATTTAACCAGTTGTCGAACAACATTAACAAAATTACCGCCAGTCGCAACCCACTAACGCGTTTCGACCTTCCTTGATCATCATCAGAGTACGACGGCAAACTGATTATCGAGGATCAAACCGCATTGAATATATATGGAAATCAAATTTAGGTATGCGGCTCTCACCTCTAGCGGTCTCGCATACATTGAACTTGACTGGAAATGTCGGCTGCACAATTTCTATGCAGTCACGAACATTAACTCTTTGTAGCTTTCGCCATATATATATATATATTTATATATATATATATATATATATATATATATATATAGGCAATACAATGAACAATAATTGTTTGCGCGGGTGGTGCTAACAATTCTTTAAATCAGTTTTGCGAGCTTGAAGTAAACACCAATCCCATTGTATTTAACCAGTCGTCGAACAACATAACAAAACTAACGCCAGCCGCAACGCACTGACGCGTTTCGACCTTCCATGATCATCATCAGAGTACGACGGCAAACAGACTATCGAGGAACAAACTGCATTGAATATATATGGAAATCAAATTTAGATATGAGTCTCTCACATTGGCATATGCTTTATTACTTGATGTGAGAAAATTTATATTTCATTCATATATCCAATACGATATGAGCGAATTTGTTTATGCCAAACTTGTTTTACTTGAAACATACAAAATATCAAAAATCTAAACTCTTTAAACTGAAATGTATGATTTGTTAATTTATTATTAAAATAGATCATTTTAGTTTGAGAAATCAGGTTTAAATGCTGCTCAAGTTGTTTGTTTCATAACATCAAATTGTTAAGAAAGTGTAACTAAAAATTCGAGAACTCACCTTTATTTAATTTTAGTGACATCTGGAAACGCGAATGTATTGAATAAATTCTACGCAATATTAATGTAAGTGAAGTATTTTTTTCATACAAGGTGGAAATTATTATGAGCCTTGCCGCGAGAAAACCAAAAATTCTTTATGAGATAATTATTATTTTTTCACCTATTTTTAAAATCATTGCCAAACCCTAGTTTTCTATAGAGAAATGTTGACATTTGTAAAATAATTTTTTGCTCTACTTTGTTTTATAAATAAGATCAATGTTTAGAACGTCAATCAAAATACACATTTTACGTAAAACAAGTGAGAGAAATTGCTAGACAAAACATTTGAAAAGCGAAAAAAACCGTTTTGCTTCATCCACATTTATTTATTGCTCCGGAAAAAATGTATTATTCTGGAAATTATTTGTTCTAAATAATCTAATCAATCGATGTTATAGTAAGCTACTTCTTCGCCATCGTCTTATTTATCCCCAAATTCTTCACCAACGTCTTACAACTTCTACTTTACATTGTTCAATAAATGTTTTAGCACTATATTGGAATCCATTTCGCCTATAGTTGCACCTAAGTTGCAATTACTATCCCCACAATAGCATTCCTCACTAACATCCATGATTTCCTTTAATAACTTCATTTCAACTTCGGACATTTTATTTACTTCTTCCTCCGTTAGTTTACATTCATAGAGAGCAAATAGAATGGCACAGAAGAGTCATAGGAAAAGTATGATCTTCATTAAGGTGTAGATATTATCCGAATCCCACGTGCCTTAGGCAGCACATTTGATAAAATGCGAACAAAATCCATTTATTTATATATAAATTTATCACGCAAATTGGTAACTTGATCAGAATCACATGGGTCTTACACAGCATATTTGAAAGTATACTAAAAAATAATTTTTCTGTTTATAGGTAAGTTTGTCACGTAATTTGGAAATAGATCAGAATTATATTTTTCATTTCAATCCACCCAAAAATCTGAGAATGCTTGAAAAACTGGTTCCGACTTGATACATAACATATTATTAAAATTGGACGAGCATAATTTGATATTATAACTAAATTTTCAAACATTCAGTAAACGTACCTTTGTTTGATATAAAATTTATTACGAAAAATTGCTTGCCGAATGTACAGCATGAACAAACTCGCTTGTCATTGGTGACAGTGCTAAATAATCTCGGCATAAAGTTAATGTTGTATTTGTTTTGATATTTTACCAAATGCACCGATTTTCCGGATTATTTACAGAAACATTAATAGCAGTTACCTAATGAGGTAAAAAATCAGCAATTATTTTCTTGGTCCAAAGCAATATTCGCAGGATTTGACATTAAGTTAGCGGCATAAATCGAACCAAAATATTGTTGTTCATATGAGTTGTACAACATAGGTAAGAGCTAAATTTTTAAATATCTTAAACAACTAAGAAAGAACTACGTGCCATATGAAGCAGTAAATACCAACAATTCTCAATTGGTTTTTATCAATAAAAATCATCAATTATCTAAAAAAAAAAGTGAAGACGACGTGCACGTAAAGAAAAGCTAAAATAAAAAAAATTATCTCATTATAATTAAGCAAGCAAAATTTCTAGAATTAAAAATTAAAACAAAAAGTAATGATTATTTCTAATAATATTTTATTTCTAATTCAAATATTTGTACAAATAATTTCATAGTAGAATTTCATTACCTTTAAAAAACACAGATTTTAAAAATATCAGATTAATATGTCCATCCCATATTAAGCACTAAATTTATTTCTTCGTACGTTTTATCGATTTAGCAAAATGCTGCCAGATTTTTTTAGAACATTCTGCCAGAAATGAAATACCTAACCATGCATATTTTGAGATTCATGTACCACATATTAATGAAAATCGTATTTTAGAGAGCTACTATTTGGAAGGCCAAATATTTACTAATAAAATTGTAAGGAATTTTTTCAAATATTTGCGATATATTGATTAAATTTCCGAGTGCATTTATATGGCGTCATTCGCATTTTCAATTAATGCGTCATTATTTTATAGTTAGTACATGCAACACAATATTTCCTCTGTGACATTGTTTAAAATAAATTAATTTTCATTTATTACTTTCTTCTTATTTGCTACGTAAGCTAATAAAATAAATACAGATGATATTAGCGAAATTATTTTATTATATTATTTTATAGAAAATATAAATCTAGTTTACGTGTACAATTCATGAGGCTATTAGCATTTAGCTTAAATTATGGAAAGGAAAAAAATGATACAGGAAATACAAATGCATAAGTTCTCTATCAACCATTATTGAACAATTCATTATACGTATTTTATCTATTTCAAGCTGGCTTTTTTCACGAAAAGAATATTCAACCGATTCCGTTGGCTGGTCATTTGCATTGCATTCTACTTTTAAACACCTCCTCGCTCCTTCCACTGCTTCAGTATCAGTTTGAAGGTTTTCTTTGAATGACATGATTCCATTATTTCATCCACCAGTATTATTCACGCCAAATTTATCCATTCGCTCTCGCCATTTCAATTGACATTCGATGAAATATCAGTAAGAATTTCGTTATTTTTTAACAAGTTATCGACTAATGTTCAAATAATGCATAGCCTTTTTTGATGAGCGACAACCGCATGACTTTTATGAAATATGTCGTCACACGCGCCTCCACGTTACAAACCAAATCAATTTTGACAAAAAGAGTTCTCTTTAAGGTCGCATATTTTAATTCTGCTTTTACACAGTATTTCTTTTAACTCTGATTTTAGCAGCAATCTCTGTTAATTTCAAGTACTTTTAATTGAGATTTCTTAAACTGCAAGTTTAATTTTAATTAATTGGGTTTTGCTTAATAAAAAACTAAACCCGCACGCAAGACGCCGGTAACATACAGTGGATTATTGTGTGATAACGCTCAAAACCTAGCATACAGTGGATTATTGTTTGATAACGCTCAAATACTAGCATAAAGTCGATTATTGCGTGATAAAGCTCCAATCCTAGCCTACAGTGGATTATTGTGTGATAACCCTCAAAATCTGAATTTATATTTCCTGTGCTATTCATTTCTTATCAGTATATCTAAATTATAATCCTAAAACGTTCTGGATTTATGTATTTTGAAAACCTTCCCGTTTACACAAAGTCTCAATTTTGCCGAGACGTTCTGTATTTATATTTTATGCATATTGTTACTACTTTTATACGACTTTGATCTGTGTTATGCAACATCGTGTTCAAAAGACAAAATGACACTTCGATTGAGCTTTCTCATAACACCCTTCGGAAAAGGGCCAGGGACTAATCATGAACACAGATCGTACCAACAGCCACCAGGCATACCTAGGAAGGCACAGCATAACTAAATAGTAAACTAGCCCGCAGAACCTCTTACATTAACTACAAAACCTCCTACAATGTGATTCCTGTCATTAATTAAATCAATTTAATAACAAGCAATGATTTTTATTGAAGAATCAAAATCTAAAAAAATGTGGCATGTATAAACATAGACTGCGGAGAGAAATTAAAAAAATCAATCTGGCGAATATGCATCTTATATATAATGGTATTAAATGAGCTCAAATACTTTGCAATAAAAAGTGTTCTGCAAATATTTGCAACTTCAGGGATGATTTCATAATTTAAGGATGTTATATGGAAAGAATAATTTAAGCTTTAAAAAAATCATATCCATTAAATTGACTGACATAGATATAAATCGAATTACACACAATATCACCTTTGATGATTCAAATGATATAAATTCTACTGAACTGCAATGGAGTATTAATTTTTGAGTATCACTCGATTATTTATTTAATTAAGACACCGAATTAGCACTAGTGTGGAGGAAGATATTTCCTCCGCCAAAATTAAAGCGACAATTACTGATAAATTTAAACCACTTTGGCTGATTGAAACGAATTTTATTTAAAAAGATATTATTCATTTATTTTCCAGAATTTTCTTTGTTTAAATACTTGACTTTATAATTACTTTGAATTGTGCGCAATTTGAGTTTTCGAGCATTCTATACGTGACTGGTTATAACTTGCTCGGCCTTCTGCATTTATTTCATTTTTTCCATTTAACGGTTACCCGATTTCAACAATATATTCCTGCTAACACAGTCTTGTATTTTAACTTCCGCATATATAAGGGACGTTCTAGAACAACTAATTTAATAAATCTATTTTCACCTCTATTTCATTCTAGGTTATTTGTTCGGGTGTTTTGTAACGTGAAAGGTTTTCCATTCCGATTGCCTGACATTAAGTGTCAATTTAATAATTAAATTCGATCGGTATGGAAGCTCATCTTAAATTTGAGGACACTAGCATGTTAGCACAAGTCATGGCAGGTATAAATTTGGCAGACATGAATGAAAATAAAAGCTTATCATTTTCAATTGAATATAGTAGGACTGAACACGATCTGGCATCTGTGGAGTTCTCAGACACCAATAGGTTAGGAGCTTCTACAGGTTTAAATTTAAGCACTCAAAAAATTGTTCTTCATAAGGAACGTTCAAAATAGGATAATACGAGATTTTCATTTAAGCTAATAGGAAGCGCTTCACGTTATACAAAGCAGTAGATTTCGACTTCTATCATTGCAATTTTTATCCATACATAAAAGCAGCAATTAGTAAATGTTCATAGGCAGACAATGCTAGGGCAATAAAATAAAGAAGCCAAATTGTAGAATTGAAAAAAGTTTTAATAATGGACTACAACATATTAACCACAGCAACTTTTATTGCTCATTGATCTATGCACGGAAAACTGCAGACGCCATAGTACTAAAAAATTGGCATATATTTCTGAAATTTAGAAAGCGCATGCTTCTTTCATTTCTAATTTGAAAATTCGCACAATAATTTACATCTTAGAATTTCATGACATTTAAAGAAACACTTTTAGATTTTTTAAAGTCTGAGTAAAATCTTCATTCTATATTTAACATCAAATTTATGTCCACGTACTTTTTATCGATTTCGCATGATGCTACCAGGTTGATTTAAGAATATATTGCCGATTAATGGTCGAAATTAAAATCTTGGTATTGTTTAAATTACTATTCAGTTGCATTCATGAAAATGTCACAATAAAACAGATGGTATTGTACCAAATTTAAATTTAATATGCAGCAACGTATATCAATTTATTTATAGGAATATAATAATTATGATTTTGAAAAGATCAAATTATATGTTTATCTTGTTGTAATATGTCAATATTTACGAAAGAAATTTCAATGATGACTTCAATCACGGGACCAAATTTTCGATAAAAATCTAATTTGGTAGTGAAATACGATATTACGCAATTTTTTTATAGAAAACTCGTTGTTTTTCAGCTTGTGAAAACAAAATGTATGCATCATTTATATTTATATATATATATATATATATATATATATATATATATATATATATATATATATATATATATATATATATATATATATATATATATATATATAAATTATTATAAGCTAAGATACAAACAGCATCATTTAAACGGTATTAATATGAAACTTTGTACACATAGAGAAACAATTTATTTTTGTCAATTTTCAGGACTTTTTGATTACTTGGAAAGCGATTCCAAGAAAATATTTAAATACAAATTGGAACGACAGTACAAATTTTGTGCAAAGGCCGAATATATTGTGCACAGTAATCAAAAACCAGTCAATCCATATTTTGAGTTTTTATGCAAATTATAATAAATCTTAATTAAAAAGTGTGTTCGAAATATAATGCTTTCATAATATATCAAACGAAAAATTATTTCCGCTGATATAAACATATGCTCCGAAATAAATAAATTTTGTCTTTTTTATATTAATACATTTTAGTTGTAACATAATAGGCGAAGCGTAGTAAAAATCCTGATTTACAAGCGTCATGTGTTGTCCAATATTTAATTTCATAAAATCCGCGCCATATTAGTTTTTCGAATAGATATCTTGTACAGAATTGTAAACTTTATAGGGTATATTGATTAATTCATTGTTGTACTTCAGTTACGAAAAGAAGAGAACGTGTTAAATTATACGCGTTTTAAAATATTTTATTAAATCTATAAATAGCATAAATATTCGACTTCGACATACATGATGCACAGAATTTAAAAAAATAGAACAATATTGAATTTCGTGAAATAAATCCTGAGAATCTATACCCTAGGCAGAATGCATAGTAATTATTTTCAAAACTTTCCTATTAACATATTAAATTGTCTCCATGGAACCATATTAATCAGAAATGTGTTATTAATTTAAAAAAAATATAGCACATAAATATACTTGGACTTGGCGAAAATCAAAAGTTAATATTGGTCACTTCGTGTTTAGAGCATATTTTGTTCCATTAAACTAATAATGTTTTGAAATATACCAACAGTGAGAAATTTATCGATTTGTATTCAAAAAATGTAAAGTATAGGTTATACAAATTATAAATCATGTGGTGTTTAATAAAGACGATAATATAACCTTTAAATTTGGCGTTTTAATCAGTATTGGTCTATTCATATTATGCTGCAGAACTAATTAGCAAAACTAATTTCATCTACTTTTTTAATAAGAGAATTTAATTATTTTGTACAAATTTACCGCTATATACACAGATATCTTTTGAAATCTAGATTTTTTCCTCAATGTCATGATAAGTCTATATTTTTATAAACAAAAATTCTACTCAAACTGTATAAAATACACCCAGTGCTTTTCTTTCCAATATTTTGAAAATGTGCATAATTTTAAATCTTATAGAATTTTTTGCAGTGCGTTACATACATCTTTTGTGGTGAACAAATTCCACCTAAATCGTCCTATGCTGTAAAAGTAAAACACGTTTTTTTTGCTTCTTAAACTATTAGCTGCCTTTTTAAAAATTAATTTATAATTTAACCAAAAGCTAAATCTATAATTCTTTAAAATTACGCAAAGTGGCTCGTTAGATTACTTTATGTGTCGATCTACTGCTGAGCTCTAGACTAAATTTTGTGCGCTGTCTTTGACAGAAAGTAGTCATTTTCACATGGTCGAAAAACCTGCGAAAATGGATTTAGTGCGCATATGATCAGATTGGTATTTGTAATTCGATGTGTTCGCTTTCGTTTACGCCAAAATGTTCTGCATAAAAATAGCCAAATACCAAACATCCACTCCTTAAAATTAAATGTGAGTTTTGTTATTTCATGAATAAAATAAATCAATTTAGCTTAAGCAATCAGATTTAAATGCTGCTCAAATTGTCGTATATGAGATAATTTTTAATAGAGGTTTCATTAAAGCAGTATATATTACAGTAAAAATTGGTAAACTTTGAAACATAATACATTTTCCCGAAATTATTATGCATCATATCATCAATTTTAAGACTGCTTAACTATTAATTGAATAACATGGTTTCGAGTAGTTCAATTGACATCTAGAAACGCGAAAAAGGTAAAATTCGTTGAGATATTTCAATACATGAAATATTTATTTCATATTAGGTGATAACGATTATTGATCATGCCGAGTAAAAACTAAAATATACTCAAGTTAAACACAAATAATTGCTTTAAAATACAAAAATAATTTACGTGATGATGGGTCATGTTTGCCCTCCTCTATAAATGTTTTACAAATTAATGTTTTCTATTTATACATGTTGATAATTGCAAAATAATTATTTTCTCTTCTGTTAATTTTTTTATACATAATGCATGAATGCGGAGACATGCTAATTAAAATGTATTCCTTACGTAAAACGAGAGAGATAATTTACAAGATAACACAATTAAAATGCGAACTAAATATGTTATTCATGAATTTATTTGTTCTAAATCATCCAGTCAATTAGAGTATTCACAAGCTTCTTCACTGCCATCTTCTTATTCATTAACTTCTTCAACATAAACGTCATAAAATTAATTAATAAATGTAAATTGTAAAAGTATTCTCAGTTCATCAGAATATATTCTGTCTATAATTTCATCTAATTCACTAAGACTTACTCCAAAATCGTCATCCCCATTTGCTTTTATGACTCCCTTTATTAAATTCTTCATTTAATCATCGGATATTTACATCTATTTCTTCCTATTTTATTCCGTCAGCAATGCATTGACATTATGGTAGAGAAACGGAAATGCCACCGAAACGGAGCAGGAAATGCATGGTCTTGTTTATGCATTGTAAAAAATGTTAATTGCCTTTTCCACACTATAACATTCTTGGTTTACACTGATGCTGTAAGAAATATATTAATATCAATATTTTCCATCATATGGTTAATAGTTTTTTATTATTTATGAAAACAGCTATCAAGGAATTTTTCTTCGGAGAGTCATATGTTATCCAAGCACGAATATAAAATGAAATATTCATAAATAACGCATTATTAATAACTCAAGCCGCATAATAAATGCGTTATTAAATATGAAATAATTGTTGCGCTTGATATGAAATTCGAGCGATAGAATTAAAATTTGAAACAATTTCTCAAAATCTTCCGACGATTCACATTCTGAATTATTGATAAAGTTATATTAAGCGAAAAACATCTTAAAGTTTGAATTATTTAAATATACTCGTTTGTTAATAAACTCAATAAAATTAAAGCTGGAGTTCTTATAATAAAAACTGTCTATTTTATCAATTTCGCATAGTAGTCTCTTACTTTACTAGAATTGCACGTGTCTTAGACAGAACAAACAATTTTCTCCTTATACGTAACTATATCACGCATTATGGTAAAAGAAAAGAACATTATATACTTCAATTTATTTTATGCAAATATTTTAGACCGAAATACCAATTTGTGCCCATTCAATTTTATACGATTTGGGTGTGCAGGCATGCCAACATGAATTATTATGAATCAATAATATATATATATATATATATATAAATTTTACATTATGGTATTAAAAATGGAATGCCACCGAAACAGCGCAGGAAATGCTTGAATTCTGCATTATGCTGACGTTCCTCTATTTATTAAAAGTAAAAATTATTTGGCAGAAATGGCTTCAAATGTTGACAAATTTAATGTTTTGCATAAAATTATTTAAATGATTTTTATAAAGTCCCGACATAGTTTATTATGAATCAATAACATATATACAATACCAATTTCAGGCAATTTATATGTAGAGGCCCTTTTGTCACTACCATAAAAGAGTCTCTGTGATGCCAGGCCTGGATAATCCATATATGCGGTATGATTATCTAGTTTGGAACACTGAACTGTATTTTGAACTACATTTCTTAAGTCCATTTGCTAACTGCTCTGTAGCCTCAATATTTAATAAACCAGCCATAATATTATGATTAAATTGCTTGCAATTTATGTATTATATTAATTAAGCTTACCGGAATATGCTGATATCCACAGATTACAAAACGAAACGGTGATGACCTTACAAACACATATCCACGTCAATTATCTGAAGCAAATTTCAGATCCTTCCCGAATTATTCGTAATATGTACGATAGATGAAAGTGAATTGCAATAATTTATTAGCATTGGTTTCGGAGATGGAACCACGCAGTGTTCCGCTTGTGCAATTCAGCAACTCAGATAAAACTCTCTTATAACCTTCCAAAACCAAAGGCAAAAACTAACAATATAAAACAAAAGAGAGCTTCCCAAATTGGACAATATTACAATAATACAATATTGTTTTGAAATCAGCGATAACATCAAATGTCCAAAAGTAAAATTTGATATATTTTTATATGAGAGTTTACACCGATGTCAATAATTAAATAAAACTCACATATATAGTATTATTTTATTCAAAGACTGTACAAAATGTCAATTTTCTTTTCTACATTATACAATACATTATGTATACTGACACAGCAAATATTTCATAACGACCTTTCTGGAATATGGATAAAATATTTACTTACTTTATAAAGTAAACAATCAAGGAATTTATCCTGATAAAGACATATTTAAATTTAGCGCGAATATAAAATGAAATTCTTTAAACAGCACTGTCGATTTATTCAAAATTTTAAACCGCGTAATGAATGCTTTATTATATATGGATCGATTGCTTATTTCGATATGTAATTCGTGCAAATGAATTAGAATCAAAGAACAATTTCTCAACATATCAGGACATCTTGAATGCTCCAATAAAAATAAAATTTTGTTAAACGAAAAACCTCTAAGTTTTTGTTATTTTGTATTTTTTCTTGTTTGTTAATAATACCAATAAAAATAAACCTGAAATTTTTATAAAAATTAAATGTTTAGCTCTTAGTAGCCTCTAACATGTCCAGAATCACATGTGTCTTAGGCACCACAAATGTAATTATTCTAACACAAAACTATCTACTTATATGTAAATATATCACGCAATTTGGTAAATAAAAAGAATGTTATATAGTTCATATCAATCTATGTAAAAAATTGTAAATGATAGAAAAATTGTTTCTCATTTAATATGTATAATAAGATTGAATGCAAACGTGCACCATTTTACACTGTAATTAAATTTTGTAATATTCATCTTGATCACATTTGATATTCATTGTAAGAAGTGCTAACTAATCTTGGTATAAAATTAATGTTGCGGACTATCGTTTTAAAAAATTGAAAAGCAGGCATGTAATTTGATAAAAAGTCTGCAAATATTGTTCTAGTCGAAATCAGGCTTCGGTGTAAATTGAATCACTCAAAAATAGTTGTTCATTTGGGGCGCTCAAAATAGGAAAAAGCAGAATTCTCTTTAAATATTAAACAAACAAAAAAGCACTACACGTCATTCGACATATATCAGCACGTTTTCTATATATAAATAAAAGCAATAATTAGCAAAGGAAAGATGCAGAAGATGCAAAGGCAATGACATGCTAAAATATCTAATTTTTTTATCTCAATATAATTAAGCAAGCAAAATTTGTAGAATTTAAAAGGTGTAAAATATTGACTACAACACCATCAATTGTACCAACATTTGTGTTCAAAGCACTTTGGTTAGAAATCTGCAGAACATGCAATACCATGAAATTTGCATATATTTCAATAATTACGAAAGCGCATGCTACTTCTTAATAATCTTTTATTTCTTATCTGAACATATGTAAAAAAATTTAAATTGTAGAAATTAATTACGTTTAAAAGAATCATTTTACGTTTCTTTTAATATCCGGTTAATATTTCTATTTTATATTTAAAATCAAATTTATTTCACCGTATGTTTTATCGATTTTGCCAGGTTTATTTAAGAGCATTCTGCCAAATTAAGTTTGAAATTAAAATCAGCAGTTGTTTAAACTATTATTCAGTTGCATTCATGAACAAGCAAAAAACAAAGAACGTATTGTACCAAGAATAAATTTTTATGCAGCAACATATACCAACTTTGGTAAGACGAATATTGTTTTCAAGATCTGGCAAAGATCAAATTAAAGGCTTATCTCGTACAAATGTTTAAATATTTAGAAGAATGTGTCTGATGTATAAATTTCGAAGGAAATGTCCATAATTTCTTTAATCATGGGACCATTTTTTTCTAAATTTTTCGCTAAATATGATATTACGCATTGATTATATTAAAAGTCGTTATTTTGCAGTTTACAAAAACAAATTTAAGTATAATTTTAAAAAAACTCTCAAATCCTTTAATCTAAGAATCACAAACATGGAATTCAATGATATGAATATGAAAATTTATAAACATATTTAATAAAATTATTTTTGTTTTTTAACAGGAAACTGATAAACTTGACGGATAATCGCAAATTATCTGAAAGAACAGAGCAGGAAGTCATGGTAAATTTTCCGCAGAGACAGAGCACATTTGACAAAGAAATCAAAAATCAGACCATTAACATTTTTAGTTTTTATGAACAATATATCAATGAACATCGCATTTTTGGACCTACAATTTTGAACACCAAATATTTGCTGATAAAAAATTGAATGTAATTTTTCATACATTTTCAAATATTGACAAAAATTCCGATTGCATTTATGTCACGCTATACGCTTTTTCTCTCACTGAATCACTTTTTATAAGCAGTACATGTAATACAAATTTTCCAGTGACGTTTCTAAAATAGAGCTAATTTTTACATAATTTATTTCCTCTAATTTGCTAACAAAGCAAATAATCTGAATACAGTTGAATTTACAGAAATTAAACTGACAATTTTGCAAATTCACATAATAAACTTTGACATAATATTTGACATTTTTTGCATAAATTGCACTACTTCTTAAAGGAAATAAGAACTCATTAAAAAAGCTTTCACAAAATTTGCCATAGAAAAATATATTTCACTCGATATATGGGTGCGGTTTAAACGCAATTACTTCATCATTCTTACATATTTAAACACAAATTATTTGCAAAAAATATTCGGAGTAACCTGAAAAAAACTGATTTAGACAATTCGTGTATTGTCCTTTAATAAATTTCATGATAACTTGTCATTTTCACGTTTGAAATAGATATCTCGTGTAAATAATAATTTTTGGCATTATATACCGATTAATGCATTGTAGTCTTTGAGTTACGGAAACAAAGAACGCGTCAAATTTTAGGCCTTTGAATGTGTTTTATCAAATTTATAAATATACCCATTATTCGGTTTCCATCTTCATTAACAATAATAACTTTCGCGGCAAACCTCGTAGTATTTACTTCTTTAGTATCAGCTTGATCTTTATATTTGAAGCACATGATTCCAGCCTTTTTCGCTTAGTGACCATCTCTTGATATTACTGATAAAAACAGTAAGTCTAGTAGTTTCGCTGGCGCAGTATGTGATACCTATCGTCAAGGATATTAATTAAATAATAACCAATACTTTTTATTGATGAACAAATATCTAAAATATCTGGCGTATTTAAACATAGCGTGCGGAGAAAAAATAAATCAGTCTGGCGAATATGCATCCTATATATAATGGTATTGATTGAGTTCACCTACATTGCTATTAAAATTATCCTGCAAATATTCGACACTTTAAGGAAGAATTCAAAATTTAAGGTTGTTATATGGAAAATAATTACAGAAGTTTTAAACAATTTCACACCGATTATAGCGACTGATACAAATATAAATGAAACGAATAACAATATCACTTCTGATGTGACAAATTATATAAGTTCTCAAGCACCACAATTGAGTATTACTTTTGAAGTATCTCTTGATTATTAATTTAATAAAGTCAACGAATTTGAACTAGCCAGCTTCAAGTAAAATACGAGCCCAAAGCAAAATTTCAAATTTACAATTCAGAAGGTGCTTCTTCTGATTAAATCTTCCAAAATCTAGGAATGGTTAAATCGTTCGTACAACTTTAATAATTAATCGGTTATATAAAAGAAGTGTTTTTTTAATTGTGCAGGCTGAAACACAGTTTTTGCTTCTGAAGTTCTTAGGCAAAGGGCCAGAGTCTAATCATGGACACAGATCGTAACAACAGCTACCAGGCATATCTAGGAAGGCACAACATCACTAAATAGACAACTAGCCAGCAGATCCTCTAACATTAACTACAAAACCCCCTACAATATGATTCCTGTCATTAATAAAGTCAATTTATAACAAGCAATGCTTTTTATTGACGAACAAAAATCGAAAAAATGTGGCATGTACCAACATAGACAGCGGAGATGAAATAAAATCAGTCTAGCGAATACGCATCCTTTATATAATGGTATTAAATGAGCTGAAATACGTCGCAATAAAATATATTGTGTAAATATAAGCAGCTTTAGGGATGAATTCATAATTTAAGGATGATATATGGAAGAAAAATATTAAAGCCTTAAAAAATTTCATATCGATAAAATGACTGACATAAATATAAACCAAACTACAAACAATATCACCTTTGATGTTTTAATTGATATAAATTCTAGTGCACTGCAATGGAGTATTAGTTTCTGAGTATCCCTTGATTATTTATTTAATTAAGACACCGAATGTGAACTAGTGTGGAGGAAGATGTTTCCACCACCACAATTAAAGTGACAATAACTGATAAATTTAAACAACCCCGGCTGATTGAAACGAATTTTATTTAAAAAGAAATTATTCATTTATTTTCCAGAAATTTCTTTGTTTAAATACTTGACTGTATAAATAATTTGAATTATGCACAATTTGAGTTTTCGAGCATTCTGTACGTGACTGGTTGAAACCTGCTCGGCCTGCTGCATTTATTTCATTCTTACCATTTGACGGTTACCCGATTTCCACAATATATTCCCAACCAACACTGTGTTGCATTTTTAACATCAGCATATATTTAAGACGTTCTGGAACAGGAAATTTAATAATTCTCTTTTTTGCCTCTATTTCTTTCCAGATTATTTGTTCGGCTGTTTTGTAAGGCGAAAGGTTTCACATTCCGATTGCCTAACATTTAGTGTCAAATTAATAATTAAATACGATCGACATGGTCGTTCATTTAAGTTTGATGACACTAGCAAGTTAGCTGAAGACATGGTAGGAATGATTTTAACAGATATGAACGGAAGTACAATCTTATCAGATTCTATTATACATTTAAAGACTGATCATGATTGCATCTATGGGTTCTCAGAAACTAATAGGTTAGGAGCGGCGACCGCGCCAGTCCGCCAATACCCAGTCTACCGCAATATAAATCTGAAAAACACTCGAGTTGTGCCTGAGATGCCCAAATGATATTTAGCGCTTATAATATCGTAAACCCTATGGAGAAATTTGTTGCAGCATGGATGGCATTGCCTGAGAACTTCCGAAACGATTGGAAAATTTCAGAAACAGAACACTAGAAAACAAACCGTATAATGCATTTGAGTTATTAATGGCCGAAATACAGCAAAGATATCAGCCTGGAAGATCGGCACAAATGTGCGAATTATTACGTTTAGAAACGATGGAGCGTCAACTACCATTAGAAATTTACGAACGCCTTTGCACGAAAGCTTCCAGGGTGAATATATCCAGACATGTGGTAAATTTTATTTTTACAGCTGAGCTACCATGTAGGCTTAGAACCACATTAGAAGTATTTGACACAATAAATATTGAATGGCCAACAAAACTTGGAGGGTTTGATGGATTGTGAAAACAGCAGGAACCACGAGAACATGCTTTAAAGCAGATTCTGTCATGGTGGAGCCAGTCAGGACAGATGCCGAAACCAACCTGACGATACAAGAAACCTTGCGTTACTTATGTAGGGAAGTTGTTAGTATACGTCGAGACATTTCACAACTTCAGAGTCAGGAAATATATACTAGACTTCGAGGGAGTCATTCGCGTCAACGCTTCGAAGGGCCACGCGGATGGTGTAAGGCACATTGCAAATACGGACGAAGTGAAACGTGCCAAGGTGCGAATTTTATATACCCGCGGTTAGGTGGACCCAGATGGAAAGGAAGCGCTAAACCGTTAGAGAGAAATCCATTACCGGGAAAAGGATAAAACCCCCGCTAGTAGGAGCCGTACGGGTGGCGTCCATTGCAAAGGCTCCCAGATATGCCTTTAAAAGGCATACTTAAGGCAAAAGTTAAGAACGCTACAAGACATTGCCGGATATTGCAGCAACGAATTCATTATAAAAGAGGAATTATCTGAACTGGAATTTCTCATCGATACGGGTGCTGAGGTAAGCATAGTTAAATCAAACGTGGTGGAAACAGATTGCCCCACAATTGATTATCAATTATGGGCCGCTAACGGTAGTCCTATAGGAGTCAAAGAAATGAAAGAAATGACGGTGACATTAGGCCAAAAATCTTCCTTTACATGGAATTTTTGATTTGCCGATGTCAAGGACCACATCATTGGGATGGATTTCTTGACACAGTTCAAACTGAAATTAGCACTCAAAGCCAGGACTATCGCAGAAGGCGTAGGGGTGTCAACACATACTGAGTCTAACACATCGGCATTTAGAACAGCTCTTTTACACCGTCCAACGGTTGCACATGACTTTTTCCGATATCATTGAGAAGCACCTAGCAGTGTTTCAGCCTTTAAGTGCCAAAAGTATAGGATTGAATACAAGAATAGAACACCAAATAGAATCAGTGGCTCCATTGCCTTGTTTAACAAAGGCTCAACCGCTGGCACGAAACAAGCAAACAATTTCCCTATAGTGGTAGTTCCCAAACCTGAACCGGGTCAATAGAGGGTTTGTGGAAATTATCGTCTATTAAACTCAGTGACGAAGGGCGATTCTTATCCTCTCTCTAACCAGAGTACTTTACTCCGAGACATAATGGGATATAAGGTTAATTCAACTATAAATCTCCAGAAAGCGTATTATCAGATACCAGCGGAAGAAAGTTCGATACCACTCACCGCAGTCAGATTTCCAGGAGGGGGATCGCATGAATTTCTTCGAATGCCTCTTGGTTTAAAAAATGCCAGTCAGACATTTCAGCGTTTGGCCGAAGAAATCCTTGAGAATTGTCCATTTGCGAGAGTTTACATAGACGTCATTATAATTTTTAGTCGCTCACGAGATGAACATCGTAAGCATTTGGAAACGGTTTTGATCAGGTTGGAACTATATTGATTAGTGGTCAAACCTAATAAGAATAACATCGGTTGCTCCTCAGTTAAATATCTTAGTCATTTACTTTCCAAAGACGGAGTTAAATCTTTGGAAGATAAGATCCAAACTATTAAGGACGTTACGGAGCGCCGAACCGTGCGCCAAATGCGACGGATCTTGAGCATGATCAGCTATTACCGTCGATTCACTCTAAGTCTAGCCGGAATTCTTGGATCTTTGACACGCGATCCAACTCGTGAAAAGAGCACGACCAAGAAGTCTTTGCCTATAAACTTCAGTCCAGATGGCCGAGAAAATTTTCAGAAGGCAAAGGATATGCTATGTGACATAACCACATTAGCACTTGTAGATTGGGAGAAACCTTTCGAGCTAATCACAGATGCCTAAGATGTTGCAATCTGGGAAGTGCTACAGCAAAGAAATTAGGAATAGTAAGACCGATTGGGTTTTATAGCCGTAAGCTTAATAATCGAGAGAAACGTAATGTTACGTTTGGTAAAGAGCTTCTAGCAGTGTATGCCGCAGCGCTACACTTTGGTCATTTTGTAGACGATCATAAATTTAAATTGTTGACTGATCATAAGCGAGGCTTTATTACTCTCGTAGAGTAAATTCCCAAATATCCCGGTTATCAGAGTTCGATTTCACGTTGTCTCCTATTGCTAGTAAGGAGAATGTGGTAGCCGATGCACTTAGCAGACCGAATGAAGCCGATGTCGAGCTGATATTTCAAGGTCCGTTGAAGAATCTGAGTGTCAAGTGGTTGTTATGCGGAACGTCCAGAAGTCAACCACGACCATATATTCCGTTGGAGTTATGGGCGAAAATTATCCAAGTAATACACGACATGGGACATCCATCCATTAAAGCCACCATTTGATTAATTAATGATAGATAAGTATGGCCGCACATGTCTAAAGAGAAACGGGTATGGGTAAGTGCCAGAACCGAGATACAGAATATTGGGATACCAATTGGACGGTTCAGACACGTACATATAGACATTGTCGAAATGCCCGAGGTTAATGGCCACAAATATTTGATAACTATGGTAGATCGATTTTGTCACCAATTCGAAGTGGCAGTTTTAAAAGATATGACAGCGCAAGAAGTTTTGTTCGCGTTTCTACATAATTGGACATCGCGTTATGGTGTTCCGGAAATGGTCACTAGTGATTGCGGTAGTCAATTTATGTCCGAGCTTTTCGAAAAATATCTCAACACCATGGGAACATCTGTATTGCATACTAGCGCATACAACGCACGAGCAAATGGGATGGTAGAAAGGCGGCATCGAGAACTGAAAGCTGCGTTAAGGTGTACCAGTGGAACAAGCTGGATAGACGATCTTCCTATAGTACTACTCGCCATGCGCAACAGATATGGGACACTATTAGGTACTTGAATAGCAGATTTGGTTTATGGAGAACCATTAAGGTTGCCTGGAGATCTTATAATAGAAACTATAAGTAGTCTTGATTGGGCTTCTAGTTAGGTTTCGTTTGGCTCCGGCTAAAACTAGAAAAGTAAAAACCAAGTGCTATGTGTCCTCCGATATAAGATCGGCTTTGCATGTGTATGTAAATAATGAAAATAGGAAGAATTACCAGACACCATTTTACAAAACACCATATAAGTTCAAGAGGATGACTGACAAAAATGTCATCATAGAGATAAATGGCCTTGAGGATTGCGTTACGCTTGATCGTTACATTCCCTAGTTTATCTGGTTAGACGATAGGACTAAATTATCACATGCGTCAAATGACCATCGTTCCATAGACGAATCTTATGCGTGTAATCCCAACATACAGGCACATAACGAAATTCAGAACTCAGAAGACACGTTGTATAATATAGCAAAATCTTATTCTATCAATCCACAACATGAAAACTGTTTAGCAATACCAGATTAAACAAAAGAACCTGTGACAACTGTACAAGGTGCGATGCCGACTTCAGGGTCGCCACTATGCACAACTCGTTCTGGAAGATTACAACGTCAGCCAATGGATAATGATTACGTCTACTACGAGCCGTCTTTTTTGAGAAGGTGGTGTATGTGGAGGTAGATATTTCCTCCGCCAAAATTAGTGACAATAACTGATAAATTTAAACCATTTTGGCTGATTGAAACGAATTTTATTTAAAAAGAAATTATTCATTTGTTTTCCAGAATTTTTTTGTTTAAATACTTGACTTTATAAATATTATGAATTGTGCGCAATTTGAGATTTCGAGCATTCTGTACGTGGCTAGTCGTAACTTGCTCGGCCTGTTGAATTTATTTGACATTCTCCATTTAACGGTTACCCGATTTCCACAATATATTCCTGTTAACACTGTCTGGTATTTTTAACATCAGCATGTATTGGGGACGTTCTGGAATAGGTAATTTAATAATTCTGCTTTTTACGTCTATCTAATCACGATCTGGCATCTATGGGTTTCTCAGACATTAATAGATTAGTAGAATCTACACTAGCAGAGTTCAAGAAAAATATGGGCCCAACGCATGTTTCTTTGGTAAGACAAAATTTCATATTGACAGTTCAAATCGTTCGTCTTTTGTTTAAATCTTCAAAAATGTGGTAATAGTAAAATCTTTCGTTCATCATAAATTTAAAAAAATCGTTTATATAAAAAAGTGTGTTTAAATTGTGTTAGGTGAAACGTAGTTGTTCATTCTGAAGTAAACAACCGGTAAGATATACAATCCTTTGAAATTTTCTTATATTATTTCTATAATTAATTTTGGCTTTATTAATTTGTACGTACCAAAGTGCCCTTTTATAAACATTCGTCAAACCTGTTAATCTATATGTTTAATATTAACTCAACCAATTAAACTCTTTCCTGTATAATTTTATATTGAACACCAAATCTCGAGAATTGTTAATTAAAGAAAAACAGGCGCATTCATCACCATATGACAAGTAAAATTGTATGTATGTGGTTTCTTGCAAAGATTGGACAAAGCAGTAGTACCATTTGAAAAAAATTTAAATACAGGTAATTAACATCTGCTCTAAATCGTAGCACGATACTTTTACGAGGGAATCGAGAATTTCCGCCATTGTATTCAATGATACCTTTAAAGAAGAATGTTTCATATGCATATATTTTTACAAAGAAGTTTATAGAGCTTGACTAGGTTTTAAATTAACTTTGTCAAAATAATTCAATTTAAATTATAATTTCAATTAAAATTGTCTATGCAAATGTGCCACCGATTAGAATATATAATTAATCTCACCTATTTGCTCAACAGATAAATTAATTTACGTACTCAGCAAACGTACAAATAGAATCAAGTTAATATTCTACGATGTGTGGTGCATAGATGAATTTAAGCATCATCTGTTGAAATGTGAAAGCAGGTTCAAGTAAGGACTTAAAATCTTAAATGCTCAAATATAATTATACTTGGAATTTTTCACGTGATTGGATATTTTTAGACATTTTTTTCAGAATATGATGAATTAATTATTTTTCAAGTGAAATAAATAATACAATATGCAGAATTTAATCAAAATATTTATTGCATTGGTGCTTACATCCATAATAATTGCCACTAAAATGTAAATAGTGATTTGATATTAGTCTAAGCATACCTAATAACAAATAAGTTAAAATAAGAAAATAGGAACAAATCAAATAGTGCATGGATAACTGTCCACGTGGATTTGAAACCAAAGACGAGCACAATCTATTCGAATTTGCTATAAAACTGTCGACATTTCTTGACAATATAAATAATGGTTATTGTGTGTTGTATCGGCTCCAAATGATTAGACGCCAGAAAAGACGAAATCGTCGGTAAAATCATGCTACCTGACTTTTGCTTGTTCTTCGTTTCATTTATAAAACACATTACTCTAATTTGCGTAACTCTTAATGCACAATTGAATACGTACTAATTCTACGCAATAAGCATTATATAAAATAAATAGAAAATTGACTTTGACATATTGTGGGCGAAAACGTAATACTGTAAAGTGAATTATCGTTAATGCATTAAATAATTAGGTTTCCAAGATTATATGCTTATAAATGTGTTTGGAGATAGTCTCCAGAGACGCTGATCTCCAACAATACCAGAAATTTTTGTGGGTCATTCTAGGATTTTGTCGGATATTGCATACATCTGTACGATTTATATTTATATACCGAGGATTTCAGTTGCACTTTATTTGAAACAATACATTATATGGAATAACTAGCTTATGTCAGTTGAAAATTTAGAAGGAAATTTGAGGGTAGCTTTAAGAGATTTCGCACATACTCTAAACTTTGCTAAGTCGCATTAATATATGAGATTTATTTTAGAACTGATTAGTTTATAGCCAATGACAAAACATGACTCTATTCAATATAAAAATTTTCGGAATTTATTTTTACACATGATTTTAATGCTGTACTTTTCGTCCAACGTTTCATTGGAAACATGGTATTTATATAATCCTAATATTAAATGCGAATATATTATCCATTATTACAGCAAAAGTAAGAATGGACGTTTATTGTAAACAGATCTATCATAAGGACAGAAGAGTAAAATGAAATGTTTGCTCCATTGTCGACTTACTTAAAATTTTAAATCCAAAAATTAAAAGGAAAAGTTTTATATTCTTGGTTTGCTGGAGTAAATAGGAAAAGCCATGACCCTATTCAGTTACGGAATCACAAAAGCGTCAAATTATACGTGTTTGAAATTATTTTATCATATCTATAAATAACGCCAATATTCAGTTTCGCTTTACTTGATACCTGCAATTAAATAATATAAGAAGAAAGAATTTGGAGACAAAACATTGTAGAATCTAGATTCCAAGCAAAATTAGTAAATTTATTCATTTGAAAATTCTAATTTTACAATACTCAATTTTTCTAATAATATTTTGTACCTGTTTAGAATAAACTCGTTCAGGTTTACATGATTTTAAGGTATACGTAGGTACATCGTGTATTTAATACACGGTATATCTACTTTATATCGTAGAGAGAGACTTACAATAACAAGGCCAAAATACAAAGATATTTTGCAGTATAAAATAATGATGAATCAAAATTTTGTCTCGATTTCGTTCCAAATTGACAAAAAATATAAATAAACCAATCAATTGCGTGCGTCACATCCAGTTCAATCTCAATGCCTGAACATGCTTCTTCTACTTGCATAAATCCGGCTGCAATTTATTTATCCAAAAGGCCTCGCATCAGGCTAGCTCCATTTTCTTATTGTATTTAGTAAATAATATAATGTTACGTCTGGAGAACATAATGTGATATTTCAACGATATATAGCGCAGTTGCAGACGTGTAATGACGATTTGATTTAAATAGGCGTTTAAGTTAAAATGTTTCCTAATTCCAGCAATTAACCAACTTATGTATAAAAATATTTTTGGATACTTGAGGAGAAAATGAAAAAAAGCCTTTATATTTATTTGCCCGTTTTAAATCAAATGGTTAATACACGTCTGCGATTGTGCAATATATCGCTGGATGATCACACGTAGGTTCTCCGGGCCTCCCCTTTAAAATAATTAATAATTTCAATAACAAAAGAGAGCTAGCCTTATACGAAGCCTTATGGACCATCAAATTGCATCGATTTTAGTTGTACAAGTATTGTCGCCAAACTATCCGTCTTATAGAAAGCAGCGTATTTCCATTTAACTTAAATTAAGGTAAGGAAGTGTAATGATTTTGACATCACAAATCTATCAACCCAGTCTTCCTATTTTTTCAGACGTTTAACAACTATAATAAAAGGCTATGGCATTTAATTAAATGTAAACAAAACAGTGGGTCAATATATATCCACATTTCTGATGGACTCACTTTGAAAAAGACGCATAGCCTTGTTTGATAAGCGCCTATGGCTTGACCTTAATGAAATAAACAAAAGACGATATATTAGTTGTAGCGCTGACACAGGACATCAATTATTTAATGTAGATTAATTTTGTTTTTGACGAAAAAATATATAATATGTGACGAAATCAAACTTGGAACGTTGGAATAAAACGAATTTTCGTTACATTTACTCAACTTAAATGTGAAAAGAAAATATATATTTCAGAACACTATAATAAATAATATATATATATATATATATATATATATATATATATATATATATATATATATATAGCGTTAAATTTCTTCGAGAAAAAGTCATTACATGTGAAAAAATGTTATAACATATTCAGAAGTTTCCATAAATATTATAATAATATTTATATTATTAATTTCGATTTTATTAATTTTCACAATGTTCTTATTTTAAAAATGTTTGTAAAACTATTGATATCATATTTAAATTAGTAACATTTTCAAAAGCAATACAAATGAATTTTATTAAATTTCATATTGAACACATATTCTTGTCAATTACTGTTTAAGGAATACTGGTGACAAGACAAGAAAAATTAGACTATTAAATTTTATACGCCTTCCTGTATAGATTAGATAATTTTTAAAGTAGATAACTAATATTTGATCAAAATTGTAGCACAATTAGTCTCACGAGAGATTTTTTTAAATCATCATTATATTCGACAAGATATATATCTAAGTGCAATTGCTTAAATTGATAATTAGTCTCACCCGTTTACTCAACTAGGAATATATATCTTGTAACTTTTAATTTTATGAGTTAAAACTTTTACTCAGTGGACACGTGGAGCAAAAAGTTCATTTCTCACTTCTGCCCTGGTGATAGATCGGTCTTAAATATAGGGTCTGCTCTTAATTTTGCAATAAACTATTTCGCAAACAGAAAACGATTAAATAGCCGGTCTTGATGCAATAAGGGCGTAAGAATTAGAATTATCTTCACATTTCATATTCTAATTATATAAATATAATTTATCTAATGAAACGTCGGACGAAAAATAAAGCATTAAAGTCATGTGTAGTAAAATTTTATATAAAATTGTATCGATAATAGAGCCACAGTCAGGTTTTGCATGTGCTATCAAACACGCCAGTTCTAAAATAAGCCTCGTTTATCAATGCGGTTTAGCAAAGTTTAAAGTATGTGCACAAATTTCTTTTGAGCTTGAAAGCTGCATCCAAAATGCTTTTAAATTTTCTGTCGCCATATGCTGGATATTCGGCATAATGAAGTGCTTCTAATAAAGTAAAATTGCAATCCACAATAAGTAAATATAAATCGTACAGATTTCTGGCATATACCAATAGATCTAACATGGAGATGAGCGGTCCCGTGTGTTTAATTCGAAAATTAATTATTTAATGCATTAACGATAATTCACTTCACTAAATGAAGTTTTTTCCCTCTAAATTTCAAAATCAATTTTCTATTTAATCTATATAATGTTTATTGCCTAAAGCTAATATATATTTAATTGTACATTAAGTGTTACTCACCTTAAAGTTTATAAAGCAAAATGGGGACAGGCAAATTTAGGTCTCATTAGTAAGAACCAATACTACACAATATAACCATTATTAGTATTTCCCAGTAATTTGGTACATTTAGACTGCAAATTCTAATAGATGGTGCTCGTCTTGGTGTTCCCATCGACGTTAAGAGTTATCCATGCGCCATTTTAAATGTTCTAATTTTCTAATTTTAAATAATTTTTTATCAGGTACGCAAGACCTAATATGCCATCGCTATTTTCTATCTTGTGGCAATTATTATGGTGGTGAGCCCAATGCAATAAATAAATCGATTAAATTCTGCAGAAAATAACACATATTTCACTTTAAAATTATTATTTAAAAATTTTCCGAAAGGATTTCCACAAATATTTAATCGAGTAAAAAATTCAGCAATAAATTATAATAGAGCATTTAGATATTACAGTTCTTGCTTGAACCCGCTTTCCAATTTCTCTATATTATGCTTCAAATCGTCTACGCACTACACCTCGTCCAATAGTATCTTGTTCTTATTTTATGTTTGCTGAGTACGCAAATTAATGTACCTGTTGAGCACTTGAGATTAATTATATATTTTAATCAGTTGCACATTTGCATAGACAATTGGAATTTAAATAATAATTTAAATGAAATTTCTTTTGACTAAGAAAAATTAGCATGTAGTTGAGTTCAATAGCTCAGTTTATCTAAAAGTATGCATGTTAAAATGTTTCAGTATAAATTACTTTGAATTAAATGGTAGTTTTTTATCAAATCCTTTGTGAAATTTATCGTGTTAGGATTTAAATTAGATGTTAATTAGCTGTACTTTAAATTCGGATAAAATGGTACTACTTCGTTGTCAATTATTTACAGAAAAACGCATGCAAATTAATTTTGGATTAAATTAACTGGTCTTCTGGTCATAGCACGACGATTTCCCAGTAATTACTTATTCATATTATTAGGTGTGCAACGTAAAATAACATTAAAATGTATTTAGTCGTTTTTGGTTTAGTTACCGTTAAAAAAAGGACTAACAGGCTTTAAAATTAATAATAAAAATTAAATATATAAATATGATTTTCAAAATTTCTCTAAACACCGCATATCTTATCGCCTGTTAATTTCACAATCATGCATAATTGATACGTCCTTTTGTATATAAACGATCTTTTCATTAAAGTGTTACGAAAGGTTTTTAAATGCTTCTTTTACCACGAACTATTCAAATGAAGCACGTTTTGAATTGTCAATTTGAAGGTTTTTGACCACGGAAAGAAACCTTGGGCCCATATTTTAATTGAGACTAGCTAGTTCACATTCGGTGTCATGACACACAATAGTTTATCTAATTTGAATCATTATATGTGATATTGTCATTTGTTTGATTTATTTTTATGTTATTCAATTTATTCTCTATGAATTTCTTTTAAAGTTTCAATAATTATGTTTCAAATAACATCCATAAATTTTGAATTCATCCTTGAAACTGCGAATATTTGAAGAATACGTTTTATTGAAACGTATTTGGGCTCATTCAATTCCTTTATATAAAGGATGCTTATTCGCCAGACTGACTTATCTTTACGTCAGTTGTCTGCGTTTGCACATGCTGCATATTAGTGATTTTTTTTCGTCAATAAAAAAACATGGCTTATAATTTTATTGATGACCTTGACGACAGGAATCAAATCCAACACGACTAATAAAAAGCTTACTGTTTATTTCATTAATGTGAAGCGGCGATTGCTATTCAAAATATGCTGTGCAATTTTTGGATACATATCGATGAAAGTTAAAAATAATGAAAATCGTGCTATTATTTATCGTAATTTCAGTTGAAATTACGAGAGAGAATTGAGAAATTTGGCGAGAAACATTGTGAATATTCCGCAGACGCAGATTTGGTAAAGAAATCATGCGATTCAGCGAAAAATTTGAAACTGATACTGAAGAAGTAGAAGGAGAGTTGAGTTGTTATAATGAAGACAGTGATGGCATATTATCTGCAAATGACAATCCAATATTATCGGCTGAATATTCTTTACTTAAAAAATGACTTGGTGAACAAGGAAAGATGAATTATATAAAATATGTCTGATGGATATATTGCGAGATGTTGATAGAGTACTTATGCATTCTAATCCTTACATAACATTTAGTTAATGTTTATGTGCAGCCATGTATAACACATATAGAATAGCGCATTAATTGTGCAAGTAAAAGCGATTTATAATTTCTTTTATCTTGCATGTCTTTAGATTAAAATTTTTGTCATTTTAGAGCGAAATCGCGTGTGCTCAAAAAGCATTGGTAAAACAATTGATTAATCACAATTTTATTCTGCACAAGAATTTAATATTTTGACCTCATTATTTAAAGTCTCTTTCTTCAGGATAAAGTATATATAAGGTATATTTTGCGCACGAGCCAGCTAAGTTAATTCTAAAATCAAAGCAACATGAATAAATTCATTCTAAGCAGGTAAAAATTATTCCGACTAACTGTGTACTATTTTATATCAAAATTGTTGAAAATAATTGAAATTGCAGATTCTGCATAGGGTCTGGATTTTCTGGCGTTTAATCGCGAATGTCAATATTTTTTAATATAAATGGAAGTCGAATATAGAATTTATTTATAGATTTGATAAAATATTAACGAACGCGTAGAATTGGATTATTTGTTTGTATTCGTAACTAAAGGACAGCATTGCAATAATCAGTATAAAATACCATAATGCATTTTGCAAGACATAACCATTTCAAACATAAAAATGTCGAGATATCATGCAATTCGTTAAGGACGACATAAACCAGTTATAAATCAGTATTTTTCTAAGTTACTCTGATTTTTTCAAATAATTTGTGTTTAGACATATGGGAATGGTAAATTAATTTTTTCAAATGCGTATTAATATATCAGCTGAAATACCTTCTTATATGTCGAATTATATAAAACCATTTGTTCATGACGTAGTAGTTAAATTAAGATAGTTTATATTTTAAGTGAAAGAAAATAAACCAATATACAAAATTTCACGATTAAATCATTTTATTCCACGTTTTCGGTTCTTTGCTCAAACATTTCCGAGCATTTTCAAAAGGGTACATAAATTTTGCTTTTGCTAACGTCTTTTAATATAATCATTGCGAAATAACTTTTTTTCGCGACGGAATTAGAAAATTTAGGATATCTTTGGTCCTGTAATTGAAGTCATCATTGAAATTGCTTTCATAATTTACAAATCAGATGCACTCTGCTAAATATTTACAAATTTCTATTTGTATAACCAAAATTCATATATGTTGCTGCATATTAAATTAAATCTTGGTACACTACATTCTATGTTTTAATGCGATTCGTCCATATGTGAAACTGAATAAGAATTTAAACGATGGCTCATTTTATTCCAGCTGGAGATTGTCAGAATGTTCTTAAATAAACCTGCTAGGATCATGAATATCGATAAATGTACGGTGAAAAAAATTGATGAATTTGACGATTATTACCAAATTGTTAACCTTTAAATACTGTTTGCAACGGAGAACTAATATATATGCAAATATGTATTACCGTCCTATTATCCCACATTATTGATTAAAATATATAGTGGTTAAAGGGCGTCATACCGGCTCTTACTTATGAGTCGCCAGTAAGTACGAAACAAATGTGCATGAGATTATACTTTCCGTTCATGCTGCCTTTCGTTTATCCTTCTGGTCAGAACTGAACTAATTTGTAACTAGGTTCGCAACACCTAATACATACTTGCATATGTATTAGTTCTCCGCAAAAAACAGTATTTAACTTTTATATGTTGAATTGAACGATGTCATGCTTACCGCGAAATGCGATAACTGATATCGATCAAGGCCAGATTGTATGGATTTACTGGAGTAACAGATATTCAGAAATTGTTGTAATTCTCAATTTCGGTGAGCTATAGCATAAATTGATATCCATCATGTTGGTATCATGTTCCGACTCGGAAACCATAGTGTTAGTACCATGTAAATTTTCGGTACAATAATGTTGGTATCGGTTACTAACACAATAGCCAAAGTGTGAGTATCCTTTACAGTCTCGGTATTGATAATATATAGTGCGAGTTAGCGTTGAAATCTCATTGTCATAAACTATATGATGTTAGCTTCACTATTTTCTGTTTTTACATTCGTTTAAGAGATTCTTCCGTCCTATTATCCCACATTCTTAACCAAAATATATAGTGGTTAAAGGGCGTAATACCGGCTCCTACTGATGAGTCTCCAGTAAGCACGAAACGAATGTGCATTAGGTTATACTTTGCGGTCATGCTGCCTTTGGTTTTTCCTTCTGGTCACAACTGAACTAATTTGTTACTAGGTTCGCAACTCCTAATAAATCCTTACATTGTTAACCTGCTTTACATTTATTAAAACAATATTCCGTAAAATCGTTCCATTTCGGAAAATATCCAAACAATTATGACATCAATATAATATCAAGTTTATATAGGATTTCAACGAATGAAAAGCAAATTTGATCAAGCTGTACGTTTGGCAAGAAACTTCTCATAACAAATGTCACATCAAGCAAAAGGACTTGTATCGAATATTTCAAAATTATACATCTTCCAATTCAATGTTAATATGCTTATTAAATGGGAACTAATAAGTCTTTCACTACAAAATTTTTGCATAAATTGATATAAAAATATTTTCCTTACAAAATTGCGTGATTTATGAACATAAGAGTATATCGATTTTATTTCTAAAATTTAAATGGGCTGTTTAATAAAAATGTGATTCGAGTAAGTTAGAGGCTTCTATACGAAATTGAATTATTAGACATTTATTTTTAATAAAACCTCCAGCTTTAATTTTTTTGAATTTTTTAGCAAACCAGTAAAAGTACATAATTAAAACATGAAAATGTTTTCTGTTTAATAAAACGTTATCATTAATGGAGAATTTAAATAGTCGCGACAAAATGAGAGAATGTTTGGAATTTTTATTTGAATCATTCAAATTATATATCAAACGCAGCAAAATGTCCATATATAATAAAGCACTTATTATGCAGTTTCTATTTTCAATGAAGTGACAGTTTTTATGAATATATTATATTATATTTGCGCTTGGATAACTTATGACTCTCTCATGATAAATTCCTTCATTGTTCATTTTATAAATAATGACAAACTTTTAACCATATTTCAGAAAATTCCTCTTTATATATGTTTCTTATGTAAACATTTACATAGTGGAATTCATTGATATTAAAATATTTTTTACAGCATCAGCCTATAATAGTATTGTTTTTTTCAGATTAGGCAATTGAGTTTTCCTATCGTGATAAGGAATGTATACTAGTTGAAAATGAATTATATATATATTACTCATTCAATAAAATATTTATCGGAGATATATGGATAACTTTTGACTCTCTCAGGTTATACTCCTTGATTGCTAACTTCATAAATAATATCAATTTTTTTACTATATCATAGAAAGTATTGATAATGGAATATTTCATTCAGCATCAGTATAAACCAAGTATGGTTTAGTGTGGAAATGACAATTGACATTTCTTACAGTGAAAAGAAAAAATCATAAAAATTAAATAATTTTCCTTAAATTGAAATTATGTATAGATTACTCATTTAATAATAATATATGTCGGAAATTTATACAATTAATTTGAATAATTTTATGCAGCTCTTTTTTTTAAATTTTAAACAAATTCTGCAGACTATTTTTACCTTTTGGTAAGAAAATTGCAAACGTCAGCAGATATTTAACAAATGAGATTATATAAGGAATTTGAAACTGCAGCTAGAAGACAACCTTATTGGTATCTACGCCATAATGAAGCTCGTACTGTTCCTGTGCCTTTTCGGAGCCATTCTATTTGCACTACCAGATTGAAAATGCCGTTCAGCGAAATATCAAAGGAAGAAATAAATCAAATGTCCAAAGATTAAATGAATAATTTATTAAGGGGATTCATCACAACGAATAGTGAAAATAATGTGGTGTCAATTTTAGCGAACTGATAGAAGTTTAAGACCAAGTAAATTCTAATGAATTGAGAAAACTTGTACGAATTATTTTGATGGGTTCTGAAGAAGAATGGAATGAATAACTAGATGATGCAGAGGAAGCTTGCGAAAACTGTAATTGATTAAACGATTCGTAACAAATAAATTCCTTAAGAACATATTTTGTTCGAATTTGAATTTTATCTTGTAATTTATATATATTTTTTAATGTAAAGAATATATTTTGATTAATATTTCTTCGTATTGTTGCATTATGTATAAAAAACTAAAATATGTGCAAATTTTCATTTTGCAAATATCAACATTAATTAATAGAAAAAGTGTTTGGCAAAGAGTTTAAAAAAAGATGATACACTACCATTAACAAGTAAGTTTTTTTGCATTTTAATGCAATTAATTGTTAGTAACCTAGATATATATTGGTTTTCACGCGGCATGGTTAATAATCGTTAAAAAACTTATATGAAATAATTGATTCATTTACAAAAATATTTCATTGGATTTATTCCATACTCTCGCTTTTCTAGATGCCATTTATATAAATTTAAGTTGAGCTATCCAAATTTTTGTTAAACTGTCTCAATAGCCAGATGCTACGAAGCAATATGATATCAGGAAAGAAAATAAATTATCAAAGTTCACTACCCACGAGCGTGATATATACTGCCACAATTGAACACCATTTAAAAATTTCTCAAGTTTCCACATTATATGAAAAAAATACTTCATTTACAAAAATATGGCGAGTAATCCAATTTTGGGTTACACTGTCTTAATAATATGATGTTATGAAGCAATATGATATCTGGAAAGAAGATTACATTTCAAAGTTCACAGACTGCTAGTCTGACATATACTGCTTCGATAGAATATCTGTTAAAAATTGCAAAAATTAAGAACAATATAGTTCAGTTGTGACCGAAAGGATAAAGCAAAGACATCATGGACGGAAAGTATAATCTCCTGCAAATTCGTTTCTTGCTTACTGGCGAATCATCAGTAGGAGCCGGTATTACGCCCTTTAACCACTATATATTTTGGTGAGGAATGTGGGATAATAGGAAGGTAAAATCTCCTAGACGAATGTTTAAACCTATAGTAGTGAAGCTGATATCATATTGTAACATGCGGCTCCGCGATACAAGCCAACGAAGTTGGATTTTGACAAATATAGCTAACATAGGTTAATTCTGGTTTTATACAATATTTTTCTTAACTTTGATTTTAACAACAATCTCTGTCAGTTTCAAGCAGTTTTAATCGAGATTTCTTGAACTGCAAATTTAATTGTAATTAATTGGATTTTGTTTAATAATAATAATAATAATAATAATAATAATAATAATAATAATAATAATAATAATAATAATAATAATAATAATAATAATAATAATAATAATAATAATAATAATAATAATAATAATAATAATAATAATAATAATAATAATAATAATAATAATAATAATAATAATAATAATAATAATAATAATAATAATAATAATAATAATAATAATAATAATAATAATAATAATAATAATAATAATAATAATAATAATAATAATAATAATAATAATAATAATAATAATAATAATAATAATAATAATAATAATAATAATAATAATAATAATAATAATAATAATAATAATAATAATAATAATAATAATAATAATAATAATAATAATAATAATAATAATAATAATAATAATAATAATAATAATAATAATAATAATAATAATAATAATAATAATAATAATAATAATAATAATAATAATAATAATAATAATAATAATAATAATAATAATAATAATAATAATAATAATAATAGACACCGGTGCGCAATACGCCGGTAATATGCAGTGGATTTAGGTGACTTAATGCTCAAAGCCAGAATTTTTTTATTTTGTGCACTCTAACAATTCCAACATGACCACTAACAGTTCAATTAAGACTCTCTGGATTTATATTTTTTGTATTTTTCAATCATTTATCCGAAACTCTACAGTTCATTTGATATATGTGATTGAATATTCAAAACCTAGCATACAGTGGATCTATACAGTGGATTTATATTTTGTGCTTATTGTAGCTACTTCTATACGATTTTTATCTTTGCTTTGCAACATAATGTTCATTAAAAAATTGATATTTGTATAAGCTTTCTCACATCACCCTTCGGGAAAATGCCAAGGATTTATCAAAAATGCGGATGGTAATAACAGCTACCAGGTTTAGGTAGGAAGGCATAAACTCACTAAGTAGACAACTAGCTTGCAGAACCTCTTAAATTAACCACAAAACCTCCTTTAATGAGAAGTCTCAAAAATGCGACTTCCTGGCATAATCACTCTTTATAATATACATACCGAGACTGTAAATGATACTAACACTGTGGCTATTGTGTTAGAAAGCGACAACAAAATTTTAGTACCAAAAAGCTACATGGTACAAACACTATGGTTGCCGAGGCGGTACATCGAACAGACATGACGGAAATCAGAGTATACTATAGTTCGCCGACATTGAGAATTACAACTATTTCTGAACACCTGTTACTCCAGTAAATCCATACACTCTGGCCTTGATCAATATCAGTTATCACATTTCGCAGTAAGCATGACATCATTGTTGCGGAGAGCTAATATATATGCAAGTATGTATTAGGTGTTGTGAACCTAGTAACAAGTTAGTTCGGTTGTGACCAGAAGGAAAAGCCAAAACAGCATGAAAAGAATAGAATAGAATATCTTTATTTGGATTCAAACCACATATGTTCCATCAAATAATAAAATTCGAAAATGTACAATATAAAAAGATATCACATCACATAAATATGTGCAATTATTTGTACTGTACAATTTATCAGCATCAGAAAGTTCGGCTGTAAAGAGTGATAGATTCTTAATCAAAAATGAACGAAAATTATAATCCAACGCACATTCATTTCTTGCTTACTGGTGACTCATCAGAAGGACCCGGTATTACGCCCTTTAACCACTATATATGTGGGTGTGGAATGCGGAATAATAGCATGTGAGATAATAACATTCCTCACCCAAATATTTAGTGGTTAAGGGGCGTAAAACCGACTCCTACTGATGAGTCACAAGTAAAAACGAAACGTATGTGCATGCTAATGGTGTCTTTGGCATATCCATCTGGTAAAAACTGAAATAATTTGGTACTAGGTTTGCAACACCTAATACATACTTGCATATGTATATTAGTTCTCGTCAACAAACAGTATTTAAATGTTGTATATTGAATTCAATGGTGTCATGCTTACCGCGAAATGTGATAGCTGATATCGATCAAGGCCAAAGTGTATGGATTTACTGGAGTAACAGATTTTCAGAAATAGTTGTAATTCTCAATTTCGGTGAATAATAGCATACATTGATATCCATGATGTTGGTAACATGTACCGACTCGGCAACCATAGAGTTAGTACCATGTAACTTTAGATACTACGATGTTGATATCGGTTACTCACACAATAGCCTTAGTGTTATTATCCTTACAGACACGGTATATATATTATATAGAGTGAGTTTGGATGTAGTCGCATTTTTGAGACTTTATATGATGGTAACCTCACTATTGCAGGTTTACACATTCGTGTAGGAGATTGTACAGTCCTATTATCCCACATTACTCACCCAAATATATAGTGGTTAAAGGGCGTAATACCGGCTCCTTCTGATGAGTCACCAGTAAGCACGAAATGAATGTGCATTGGATTATACTTTCCGTTCATGTTGTCTTTGGCTTTTCCTTCTGGTCACAACTGAACTAACTTGTTACTAGGTTCACAACACCTAATACTTACTTTTATATATATTAGTTCTCCGCAACAAACAGTATTTAAAAAGAACAAACAATTTAAGCGATATTTAAATCTGCTGCTTTAAAGCTAGAAGGATTATATTAATTTATAAAGTAAAAAACACGCACTTCAGTTTGAAGAATTTAGCTTTAAGATATATGGTAAACTTTAACTAAAAAAATTGGCATAAAGAAATGCTCTCATATCCAGTAGGAAATATCAATGAGGAAATTTTCTAACATTAATTACTAAGGCATAAATAAATCCCTGTTTGACATATATCCAGTATTTTTACCATGGAAGGGTAACAGATATGTCTGTCAAAAGCAGCTATATTAATTTTGTATAAAGATATTCAGAAATTGGATTAATAAGGTAAAAGAAATATGGCGAGTCGCTTCGAATTGTTTAAACCAATTCTGAGTTCAGCAGTTCGACCAATGAAATTTTTAAAAAAACACAAACTGAATTAAATAGTTTAAAACTTGCATAAATAAGCTGCATTATACGATTTAGTTCCAATTTGTTTAACTCTAAAAAAGATAAGTATTGCGCATGAATGATTTTTAAAGAATATTGAATATGTAAAATTTGAAAATTTTGCAAGGAAATTTTCACTAGATACATTTATATAAAATTTCAATACACTTCTACTTTGTATATAAATAGACTTATCATCGAGGCTAAAGAACTCATCAAGATTTCAATAGCCATCTCTGAGTATAATGGTACATATGTACATAACATCTAAATTCTTATATTATGCAAGTGGACAAAATTTTCTTTCGCACATTAGCTCTGCAGCATAATTTGATTAAAGATATCCTGAGTAAAACGGTAAACGTGAAGGTGATAGTATGGTCTTTCTTCTACACAACATCAGATATATTATATAGGCAATATTTTAGGCAATTCTTACCTTTATAATCGCTGATATATTTCAAAACATTTTTAGTTTAATGTTGAAATTTGCGATTACGAAGACGTGACCAATATATGATTTCTAGATTTTCGCTAAGTAAAATTAATATATTAATACCATTTTTCATTAATAAAAGTTATTTTTAGTTGAAAATAATTGTTTGTAGTAAAATTATTCCGACTATACAGGAATGTGACCAGTCCAATTTTATTTATATAACAGGATAATGTCAATAAATTTTTTCCAGTCAGCATGCATTTGTGTTGGAATACATGTTTAATCCGCCTTTACAGTATTAACTTTGTTAAAATTGTTATAGCTCAGTTTAGTGACATTTTTATACTTTCAATATTTTCGCAAAAGTACAACCGGCTCAGGAAAACATTTTTTTTTTTAAATTACATAAAACTTAAATCATCAATACCATTTTCAGGCAGATGACTTTTTAAACTTTCTCTTTAAAATCTAAGCCCTATGTAGATAGAAAAAAATTCGCTTTTTAGTAATCATTATCTAATTTTTATACAAAACACACCTTTGGTATAAACTCAATGGTGTTTAGGACTGCAGAAGTCACCATTAATTCCAAATCCAGCATAGCTAAGCATCTACCATGGTTACACTTTAACATGTTTTTACAAATTATACCAAATCTGAGTTTAAAACCTCCTTCTTTCAATGGCTATTTACTGATCAACCATAACATGCCAATTAAAGAATTAAGTGTCTGTTGATATTATAACTACAAAAAACCCATAAATGTGCATGTTTGCCTCTGGACAACTCTGAAATTTCAAACGTGTACTTGTAATTTGCGCTAAACTACGTCAAAATATTTAATGGGAGGATTAGTCAGTTTGCTGGCATTAAGTATAGAAGTAGTATAAATATCCAGACTACTCATTTCATATATAACTATTTTTTCGTGTTTTAATTAAAGTATCAGACGAAAATTATCTTGGAGATATTAATTGTTTTAGGGATATTCGATTAAATCTAAGGAAAACTGGATTATAATAATAATTATGGTGTTAAATATCTTTTTATATTCCGCTTTAAAATATTTAGTCAATCGCCTCGAGGATCAAAAATTTTCATTGCTCACGTCTGCCCTAGTAATACATCTGTTTTCGATAAATCTACTCGTAATTTTGCACTAAATTAATTCAATATCCTGAAACGATTAGGTACTAGGTTTTGAAACATTACATATATTGTCAAAAACAAACTTTACATTGAATATTATAATTATGCAAATATAATGAACCGTCGGACGTAAAATAATTGGATAAAGTCATATTCACAAAGATTTTAAATAATTTTTTATCGTAAACATAGCCATAGTCTGGTTTTCAAATTGACATCATACTCGCCGATTCTAAAGTAAAACTCGTTTTTAAATGTGGCTTCGCAAAGTTCAAATGTAAATAAGACGCCTATTGTGTCACAAGCTTTTTATTCGATATAATGTAATTCTTCAAATAAACTGCAACTTCCATTCACAATAATAAAATTTATAACTTTAATGTTCTAATTTTTTTCTTGTCTTCAAGTTATAAGCCCGCTATTTTCTATTTAAACAGTAATTGACGGGAATAGGTGTGCAATATGAAAATTCATAAAAATATTTCATAAAATATATTGCTTTTAAAAATGTTACACTTTAAAAAATGGAATAACTAGTTTTACAATTATTATTAAAAAGGACACGTTGCTACGTGCAATTTATAAAAAGCAAAATTAATAATGCTAATATTATTATAAACTTTAGGCAAACTTCGAATAGTTCATAATATTTTCATTTTACTTGCAACGAACTTGTTTCGCCAAACAAAAATTCAACATTAATTTTAATATACTTCCATTTTTCACTATTATTTTCTAAAATTAATATTTGAGTCCCATATTTCTGTTAATTCAACTAAACAAAGTTACGTATTATTTGACAGTTCCGAAATTTGTATTTTCTAAGAACAAATCATTCAGCCCATAGTTTACTTGAAGTTTCATACTTCCCAATCGCTGTTTTTCTCAAAATTTTAATCAAATAATGCTTAAAGAATTGTACTCTGTTGAAGAATATTACAATTTTCAATTGAAATAACGTAAATGCTATTATTTTTTCGTCGATTTCTATTTATTTAGTGTGTTGTCTATAAGAAATAATTTTATACTTCAAAAATAATTTAAAATAAAAATAGCCTTATATTTTGAATTCTAATTGAAAGCTGGAATTATTTGCAGATACCGCAATATTACTAGGCATTCAAGCCCAATAAATACACTAATGTATGCTGTATTCAAATTAACCAGACTGATTTATCTATTCCTCTGCGGTCTAAGTTTGAATACGCCACATATTTTAATTTTTTAATCGTCAATAGCAAAATTTGTATATATGAAATAATTGACGTCTTGATTTTTGTTGTCATTATCATTACACGTCCTTACCTTAATTTAAGTTAAATGGAAATACGCTGCTTTCTATAACACGGATAGTTTGGAGGCAATAATTGTACATTTAAGAGTGATTTATTATTTCATTAACCTTACATTTCAAGCTCAATGCTTGAGCATGCTTATTCTGCTTGCATAATTTCGGCTGCAATTTGTTGATCCATAAGTCTTCTTATTTGGCTAGCTCCCTTTTGTTATTGAATTTATTAATAATTTTAAGTGCTACGTCTGTAGAACATACATGTGATGTTCCATCGATATGTTGCTAAACCGCAGACGTGATTACCCATTTGATTTAAAACGGGCAAATAAAAAGTAACGTTTCAATCTCATTTTATACTCAATTATCTAAAAAAACATATATATATATATATTAATTGGTTAATTGCTCGAATAAGAGAACATTGCAGCCTAAACGCCTATTTTAAATTAAATGGTGAATGCAGGTCTGATATTGCGAGAAACATCGTTGAAACATCAAACGTATTTTCTCCTGACGTAGCATTTATAATAAATACTAAATGGAATAGAAAAAGGAGCTTGCCACATACGGGGCTAAACATATTGCAATAGGATTTATGCAAGCAGAAGAAGCATGTTCAGGCATTGAGCTTGAACTGGAGGTGACGCACGCAATTGATTGGTTTCCTTAGATATACCTTCCCATTTAAGATTAGAATTATATAAATATAATTTATCGAACGAAACTTCTGTCGTAAAATAAAACATTATAATCATGTGTAAAAATCTATGTAAGCTTTTATTTTTTATAAACACCGTTTATCAATTTGGCTTAGCAACGTTTAATGTATGTGCACAAATCTCATACTGAGCTTGAAAGCTACCATGCAATGGGATTTTAAATTTTCAGTCGCCAGAAACCAGTTATTTGATATAATGAATTTCTTCAAGTAAAGTGAAACTGAAATATTTTGTAATTAGATTAAAAACGTATAAATATCTGCCATATACGACAAAATCACACATAAACCCACAAAAATTCCAGCAAACGGTAGAAATGAGCGGTCTCTGGTGACAAACCTCAAACAAATTTATGAGCATATTATCTAAGAAACAAAAATTCACTTCAAAATATTACGTTTTTGCCCACTAAATGTCAAAGACGATTTGCTATTTATTTTAAAGAATGTTTATATATATATTCAATTTTACATTGCGTGTTACGCACGATAAAGCCAAGTGGTATATAAAGGACAGGAAGGATAAGCAAAAGTCAGGTAACATGATTTGTTATCGTGCGTTTCGTCCTTTGTGGTGTCTCATCATTAAGAGAAAATACTACACTCTGAAACCATTATCGTTATTGCCAAGTAATATGGGATACGTGGATGGCAAATTATATCAGGTGGTGCTCGTCTAGAGCTTCCAATGAATTTGCTGACCTATTTTTTTATTTTAAATAATCTGTTATTAGGTTCCAACAACTAATATTCAATCGCCTTTTTTATTTTCTTGTGGCAATTATTACGAAAGTAAGCCCCTATAAAACAAATATTTGAATCAAAACTCTGAAGAGAATTGAATTTATTTCACTTGAGAATTACTATTTCAAAATTTTCTGAAATTCAACGTAGAATTGTATCAGAATTTTGAGGTAATTTCGGCTTTTCCAGAACTTGCTTTCACATTTATCTTAATTATGTTATGCAATATGCACTACAATAGAAACTTGATTCTATTTTAACGCTTTTGTGTAGATTTACTGGAGTAATAGGTGTTCAGATTTAGCTGTAATACACAATTTTGGTGAATTAAAGCATGCATTGAAATCCGTCATTTTGGTACCTGTTACCAACACGGCAACCATAGTGTTAGAAACACGTAACATTTCGGTAATATAATAAAGCTATCGTATTTGAAGCAAAAGCGATAGCGTTGGTATCCTTTACGGACGCGGTACATATATAATATAGAGTGAGTTAACATCCGAGTAACATTTGCGACACTTTATATGATGCTAGCTTCACTATTGCAGGCTTACACATTCGTCTAGGAGATTGTACCGTCCTATTATCCCACATTCTTCACCCAAAAATATAGTGGGTAAAGGGGGTAACAACGTTTCCTAGAGATGAGACAACAATATGCGTGCATCGAATGTTCACGCATTATACTTTTCGTTCATGCTGATTTTTGTTTATCTATCAGGTCATAATTGAAATAATTTGTAACAAGTTGCGCAACACCTTAATCAAAATGGCATTTATACTAATTCTCCGCATCAAATTGTATCCAGCTGTTATATATTTAATTGAATGATATCATAATTACCATGAAATGTGGTAACTGATATTGATGAAGCCCAGAGTGTATGGATTTTCTACAGCAACCAGTGTTGAGATAATATATTTCATTCTCAAATTTAGTGAATTAAAGCACTGATATCCATCGTGATCGTACTATGTACCAACTCTGCAACCATAGTATTGTTACCATGTACATTTTCGGTAATTTAATGATGGCATCGGAATCTGCCACAATAGCCATAATGTCATATTATTTAAAAACAGGTGTATATGTATTTTGAGAGAGTTAACGCCGAAGTCGCATTGCCAAGACTTTACATGATGCTAGTTTAACTACAGCAGGTTTATGCATTCGTCTGGGAGATTGTACCATCATATTTTCCCAATGTCCCACCAAAATTTATAGTGGGAAAAAGGCATAATGCTAGATCCTACTAATGAGTTATCAGTAAGGAGTAAACGAATTTGCAAGCAAGAAACATTACTTTTCGTTCATTCTTTCCTTGGTTTATCCACCTAGTTATAATTAAAATACTTTGCTGCAGTGTGCGAAACACCTAATACATAATTTCATATGGATTAACAGGTTTGACGAATATTTATAAAAAGTTACGTTGGTACGTCAGTATTAATTAATCCAAAATTACTTGTATAAATATTATAATAAAACATCTCCAAATGTTGTTTATTACATCGACTGTTAATTTGAGAAGCACCAACTGTGTTTCTCCAGGCACAATTTAAACTCTCTTTTCTGTATTACCGATTTTTTATTAAAGTTGTACGAAAAATTTTTTAAATCTCTGTTTTGTGATGATTTATTTAAAATAAGTACGTTTTTAACTGGAAATCTGTAATTTTCTCCCATCAAGGGAAGACGCATTCAGCCTTAATTTATGTTAAATGCTAAAATATCAACATTTATAGTTTGCATGAAATATATTTACCAAATGCAAAAATGTCGACATGTCATGCTATTAGTTCAAGACCAGTATATGACGTTTCGAATTCGATATTTTATCTTAATTTCTCTGAATATTTTCTTAATAATTCAGGTTTAGATTTTTAGGAATCATAAATTAATTATATATTAAAGCGCATCTATGTATCATGTGAAATAATTTTATTTGGCATATTACATGAAAGCATTTTCCTCATGAGATCTTATTTCAATCAAGATATAGGATAATATATGTAAAACAAAGTAAAATAATTTAGAGTGTAACGCGCGGCTCCGTGTTACAATCCAACGAGTATCAATTTCGACAAAACCGTTTTTCCTTAGGGTCACATATAGAAATTCTAGTTTTAGAAATCTGCCTCCTAACTGTGATTGTAAAAACAATCTCTGTTAATTTCAAGCAGTTTTAATTGAGATTTCTTGAAGTGAAATATTTTCTGTAATAAATTGTGTTTTGTTTTAAAATAATACACACCCGCTCGTAATACACCGGTAGCATGCAGTGGATTACAGTGTTTTAGCTGTCAAAGTCAGGATTTATATTTTGTGTGTTCTTAAGCGATTATCCGTGACTTGAAACTACATTGCTAAGACATTTTGGATTTATGTATGTGTTTTGCGGGGTAGCGGTTTATTTAGCGATGCTATGATATTCCTACTTTTGCCTGTTTGCTGACGTTGGAAGAAATGGGTTTCGTGGGCTGTGCTTATAATCAGTCTCAGACACATTCTCCAGTGTCGTGATGTGAGAAGTCTACGTCAAAGTATCAGACCTGTACAGTGAGCAATGTTGCAAAGTAAATAAAATTTCAATGTTAGTCAATATTGACCATGCACTAGACGGGGGCATAATAAAATATAGTTAACACAATCTTATCATCTAGGCACAAAAGCATAAAGTCAAAAAACACGATAAATAAATACAGAATGTCTTAACAGTATAGTTACTTGTCATGGATAAACGCTGAAGAACGCACAAAATGTAAATACTGGCTTTCACAGCTGAAACACAGTAATCAATTGCATGCTGCCGGCGTATTACGAGCGGGTGTGTATTATTTTTAAACGAAACACCATTAATTGCAAATAAAATGCTGCTTAAGAAATCTCAATTAAAACTGCTTGAAACTAACAGAGGTTGTTTCTAAAATCACAGTTAGGAGAAAGATTGTCTAAAACCAGAATTTATATATGTGACCCTAAGGAAAACCGTATCTGTCGAAATTGATACTCGTTGGGTTGTAACGCGGAGCCGCGCGTTACAAGAGCACTATGTGCAAAATTATAAAATTATAAATTTAATTTCTGTGATAACATTTGCATTCATTTTGATTGGCTTTTTTTAGCAAATTAGATTTTTTAGGAAGATTTTGGTTCTGTGATTGATGTCGTCATTGGAATTTATTTCGTGGTTTATACACCAGACGCATTCTTCCAAATGTTTGCAGATTTCTACGAGAATATCCTTTAATTTTGAACTGAGCCAGATCGTGATAATCATATTTGTCTAACTAAAACTGATATATATTGCCGCATATTAAATTTATTCCTGGTATACTATATTCTATGGTTCAATTTGACTTGTTCATGAGTTCAAGGCAAGAATAATTTAGACAATGATTAATCTTAATTTAAACGGGAAATTGGCCCAACTTTCTTAAGTAATTCTGGTAGCCTCAGGCGAATTCGATAAAACGTTCGAAGAAATAAATTTAATGTTAATTATAGAATGGAAATGTTAATCGGATTTTTTAATAATAATATAAAAAAAAATTTTATTTGTCATGAATTTCTAATATTTAAATTATTGTACACAATTGTACAGATCAGACATTAAAAATTATTAGTAATTATTATGCGCTTTTGAATTTTGTGAAAAACATGCGCATCTCATGGCAATACAAATTCTGCAATTTCCGAGCAAATTGCAATAAACACAAAAACTGCTGCTATTCATAAAGTTATTTCGTAATTTGTTCTGCATAATTTCTTTTACACCAATTATGCGCGCTCAATTATTTTAAGATACATAGTGCATCTATTTTATCTTTCTATCGCTCTTGCAACGTCTGCAACGTTTTCTGTACTCTGTTTTGGTTTCATTTTTTTATTAGAAGCGCATTGTTAAATTTAGAAAAGTTCAGCTTCATATAGCATTTAATGCTTTCATTTCTGTTTACAAAATAAAGGTTTTTTTTATTTTCCAATTATGTGCGTCCCTTATGAAAAACATTTTTTTAGTTATTCAATTTACGCCGCAACTTCAACGTCAAGTGTTTTGATTATTACTTTTAGTAAAAAAAATATTTGCCCATTCTTTACCACATTAATTATATGCTTCTAATATTTTTGAAACAATAGAATCGTTCCATTTGCGACAATATCAAAACAATTTAAAAAAATTATATTATACCGAAGTTATTTAGAATTTTAGCCAATGTAAAGCGAATTTGATCATACTGTACCTTTGGCAAGCAATTTGTCGTTGCAAATTTTATTTCAAAAAGGGACTTTTATTGAATCTTTGCAAATTTAATTAAAATGCCAAATTATGTACGTTCTATTTCACTGATATGTTAGTTATTCAATGGGAATCAATTTTTCTTGCATTCTCAGGTTTTTGTGTGGATTCAAATGAAACATATAACACTGTTTTTTACCAAATTACGTGACACGTTTACATATAAATAGATAGATTAATTGTTAGTATACTTCCAAATGTGCTGCCTAAAATAACATGTGATTCGGGTCAAGTTAGAGGCTAATATGCAAAATTCAAGAAAAGATATTTATTTTGTATAAAACCTACAGCTTTAATTTTATTAAATCTACTAGCAAACCAGTAAAAGTACGTAATGTAAACATTAAGATATTTTCCGTTTAATCGTACATTATTATTAATTGAGAGTTTAAATAGTCGCGACATATTGGGAAAATATTTCGAAATTTTAATTCAATCGTTCGAATTGCATATCAAACGCAACAAAGTGCCCATTTATATAATATAGCATTCATTATGCAGTTTGAAATTGAAATTTGTGATTATTTCATTTAATATTTGCGCTTGGTGAACATATGACTATATCGTGATAAATTTCTTCATTGTTCACCTCATAAATAATACCAATCTTTTAACAATATTTTATAAAACTCCATATCAAATTTGTTACTTATGTGAACAATTACTTAATGGAAATCATTCATATTGTAATATTACTTATAGCATCAATCTTAACCAAGAATGGTATGGTGTAAAATAGGCAGTGGACTTTTCTACGGTGATTAGAAAATAATAATAAAATTATGTTCCTGAAATTGGGATTATATATAATTTACTCATGCAATAATAATCTATATCGGAAATTTATAAAATTAATTTAAACAATGTTATGCACCTAATTAAAATTTTTACATTTGATACTAATTCAGCAGATTATTTTTACCTTTTAATAAAGGAAATTGCAAACGTCAGCAGATATTTAACAAATGAGCTTATATAAAGAATTTAATCTGCATCTGTTATACAACGTTAAAACAATAATGAAAACCATAGTTTTCTTAAGTCTCATCGGAGCCATTCTATTTGCACTACCTGAATGCAAATGCGGAACAGGAAAACTAACGGAGGAAGAAGTAAATCAAATGACCGAAGCTGAAATGAAGAACAAATTATTGGAAATCATGAACTGGAGAAAGGATTGCTTGTGTGGTGGTAGTATTTGCAAAATGTATACAGCTATAATGGCAATGGGTTTTGAGGAAGTGAAAACAGTTTTACTATTGATTGCGGCTAACTCATAATAAGAAGTTGATAAAGAAGACGAAGGCGAATGAAAAGTTTACTAGAACTGAATTTAATTAGACGATAAAGGACAAATAAATACCATAAGGTTATATTTTACCCGAAAAATAAACCAATGGGTATAAAGGAAAACATTCTGGTTCGTATCGTAATTGTGTTTCCTTGTAATTGATGTCACTTGGTTTACTTAAGGAGTATATTTTGATTGCCAAGTCCATACATTGATTCATTATGTTTAAAAGATTAACCGAAGAGCAAATTCACATTTTAAGAAATATCAAAATTTATGAATTGAAAACATGGGTTTGGCAACGATTTTAAAACTATATGAAACACTAACCATTAAGTGGTAAATTATTTTTCATTTTAAAGCAATTAATTGTGAATAATCCATGTATATAACGGTTTTCATGCGGCCAGGCTACTATTCGTTGTCAGTTTATGTGAAATATTTTTTCATTTACAAAAATTATTGCGCCGGGTTTATTCTATATTTTCGCGTTTCAAGATATCATTTAAATAAAACGAAGCTGGGTTAACCAATTTTTGTTTAAACTGCTCTATTATTTTGGTGTTATGTAACAATTTAATATCGGTATAACAGATGGCTTGACATATTGATTGTTAACTTGATAGGTGATGTGCGTTCCATTCAAAAAGATCTCCATATCCGGAGATCGAAAATTCTGGAGAAAATTTCAGGAAGCGAGCGGAATCAAACAAATCGGATTGCAACCCGATAATCAGGTAAATAGATAGCATATCTAAATTCACCAACTAATTTTTATTGCATATTTTAAAATATTCTCAGGCACGAAAATTCGAGCAAAATTTAAACCTGATTTTCCAAGCAAAAATAATTTACATCGTCCATAAAATAATTAAACAGACACTTCAGTTTAAAGAATTTAACTTTGTGATATTTGATTAATTTTAAGTAAAAATGTTTCGAATAAAAAAATATGCTACTAGCAACCAGTAAATTTCAATGAAAACATTTTCCCACATCAAGTATTGAGGCATAAATATATCCTTTTTGCTATATATCCAGTCATTTGACCATGCAAATTTAAAACATATATCAGTGAAAATTATTTCACTCAATTTCGTCCAAAGCTATTCAGCAATTGGAACATAAAATGTACTGGTAATCTAGCGAGGCGCTTTGCGTAGTTTTAACCAAATCAGTGTTCAGTATTTCGATTACTGATTTTTTAATTTAAAAAGGTATTTAAAAAATGAAACAGCAAAAAGACGTGCTTTTTTAAGGCAGCATAATACGATTTAGCTGAAATTAGTTCCAATCTGAAATAGATATGAAATGCAGGGAAAATGATTTTTCAATTGCTATGAAAACGTAAAATTTGAAAATATTACAGTTAAATTATAATTTGATGATTCTATATAAAATTTGACAAGAATATATTTTACAAAAATAGACTTATCATAGAAGCTAAAGAACTAATCAAGAATTCAATAGACATCTATTAGGCAAATATATACATAAAATTCAAAATTCTTATATTAATTAAATTGACGAAATTTGTTTTACCATATTAGGTCTGAAGCATAAATTTTACAAGGAAATACGCTAAATTTGAAAGTGATGTTATTGTCTTATTTATACAAAACATCAGATATATTATATAGGCAATATTTTACTTGTATTCAGATCAAATTCGTACCTTTATAATTGCTGATATAATTCAAAATATTTTTAGTTTAATGCAAAAACCTTGCATTAACAAAGACGTGACCAATATTGGTTTCATAGAATTCCTCGCAATAAAATTATATGTATGCTTACTCATTTTTCCGAAATAAAACTTTGTTAACTTTTAAATAAATAGATTTTAGCAAATTGATTCCGATTTTATAGAAACGCTGCCAACCCCTATATTTTTCATGACAGGTTTTTGGGAATAATATCATCCCATCGTGAAGGAAACGAATGTGCATGAGATTTTACTTTCCGTTCATGCTGACTTTGGTTTTTCCTTCAAGCCATGACTGAAATAATTTTTTAATAGGATTGCAACACCTTATACATACTTGCATATATATTAGTTACCCGAAACAAAAATTATTTACCAAGAACAAACAATTTGAGCAGTATTTAAATCTCCGTTTTTAAAGCTAGAATGATTTATTTAATTTAATTTATAAAATAACAAACACTCACATCTGTTTGAAGAATTTAGCTGTGTGATATTTGGTAAACTTTAACTAACACGTTTAGCCTAAACAAATGCTCTCATATCCAGTAGGAAATATCAATGAGGATAATTTCTAACATTAATTACTAAGGCACAAATAAATCCCTGTTTGCCATATGTCCAGTATTTAAACCATGAAAAGGTAAAAGATATGTCTGTCAAAAGCAGTTCTATTTATTCAGAAACTGGAATAATAAGGTAATAGAAATCTGACGAGTGACTTTGAGTTATTTTAACTAATTCTGGATTTAGCTGTTCGACTAATGAAATTTGAAAAAAAACAATAACTAAATTAAATAGTTTAAAGCGTGCATAAATATGGCAGCATAAATCGATGTAGTTTCAATGTGTTCAACTCTGAAAAAGTTAAGAATTGCACGTGAATGATTTTTAAAAATATTGAATATTTACAATTTGAATATATTGTAATTAAATTGTCACTGAAGCTTTTATATAAAATTTTACTATACTTATATTTCGTATAAATCATCAAGGCTAACGAACTCATCAACAAGATTTCATAGCCACTCTGCATATATAATTGTAAATATATACATAACATCTAAATTTTATATGTTCAATTGACGAAATTTCCTTTCGCATAATATATATAATTTGATTAATGATATACTGAGTAAAACGCCAAACTTGAAGGTGATAGTATGGACTTTCTTGTACACAACATCAGATATATTATACTTGTCTTCAGTTCAAATTCTTTCCTTTATAATAGTTGATATATTTCAAAACATTTTTAGTTTAATGTAAAAATTTAATAGTCAAATTTCTCTTGACTTGTCACCAGTATTCCTTGAACAGCAATTGACAAGAATATGTGTTCAATATGAAATTTAATAAAATTCATTTGTATTGATTTTGAAAATGTTACTAATTTAAATATCGTATTAATATTTTTACAAATATTTTTAAAATAAGAACATTGTGAAATTTAATAAAATCGAAATTAATAATATAAATATTATTATAATATTTATGGAAACTTTGAATATGTTATAACATTTTTTTCACATGTAATGACTTTTTTCTCCAAGAGAAATTTTAACGCTATATATATATATATATATATATATATATATATATATAATTCATTATAGTGTTCTGAAATATATATTTTCTTTTCACATTTAAGTTGAGTCAATATTACGAAATTTCGTTTTATTCCAGCGTTCTAAGTTTCATTTCGTCACATATTATATATTTTTTCGTCAATAAAAAAATTAATCTACATTAAATAATTGATGTCCTGTGTCAGCGCTACAACTAATATATCGTCTTTTATTTACTTCATTAAGGTCAAGCCAAAGGCGCTTATCAAACAAGGCTATGCGTCTTTTTCAAAGTGAGTCCATCAGACCTGTGGATATCTATTGACCAACTGTTTTGTCTAAATTTGATTAAATGCCAAAGCCTTTTATTCTAGTTGTTAAACGTCTGACAAATCAGGAATAATGGGCTGATATATATGTGATGCCAATATCATTGCACTTCCTTACCTTAATTTAATTTAAATGGAAATACGCTGCTACTATAACACGGATAGTTTGTCGACAATAATTGAACAACTAAAATCGATGTATAATTTCTTTAACCTTAAATTAAGATATAAATATGTAAACATATAGTGTAAAGAGGAAGGCATTCAATTGCGTTGCTCACTTCCAGCTCAAGCTCAACGCTTGAAACTGCTTCTTCTGCTTGCATAAATCAGGCTG